>CANYCX011510244.1:0-25025 GCA_948193385.1 Breynia disticha f. nivosa | reverse complement strand
TGATAAACGTTTCCATGACGAATACTCATATTGTTATTGTCAATAACAAAAGTAAAACCGTCATTATCCAAGGCTGAAAATGAAACAATGTTCCTACTCATAGCAGGTACATAGTAACAGTCCGTTAACTTTATTTCTAGCCCTGAAGGCATACATAAAGTATAGTCTCCGATCTCTATGGCAGCCACTCTTGCTCCATTTTCGACTCGGAGATCAACCTCTCCCTTTGATAGCACTCTCCTATTTCGTAGTCCTTTCACATTGCAACAAATTCATATTTAAACTATAAGAAGAATGATGACACTTTATATAATTATAGAAGGTTGGTCATCATCAAAAGGATTATAGAATGCCTTCATCAAAACTCCCACATGAGAAGAACAAGGCAAAGAACAAAGAGGCATACATTGCTACATGGAGCAATGTGAAGATGATGGTGAAAGGAGGTAAGAGAGCAACCTAGCTCCTATGGCCTTCGAGACATACTATAGTGTAAGGAGAGTAAGGTAGATTTCTCAACCTATGATGATGAATTACTTGTTGCTTTTAAGAGTTTTAATGATGATTATGCTAAAGTAGTCAAAGCTAACAATTTGTTTAAAACTAAAAATAGGTTACTATAAAGTGAGAATGTGAAGAATTGAGATCATAAGTTGATAAGGTTAGATAAGAGTGCAACATGATTATTAGTAAATATAATAATAGCAATGAAAATTTAGAGAAACTCCTAAAAATGCAAAGGCACACATTGTCTAGATGTGGTCTAGGTTATGAGGAGTTTGGTATGGAACAAGTTTTAGTAAATAAACTAGATCATACAAAGAACAATATTATATTGAAAGTACCTAAATGTGAAGGATGTTTGAAAATTGGTCATAGTACTTATTCATGTTATGTTCCTAGGAGAACTATTATGATTAAAAAGGTATGGGTTCCCAAAGGAACTAAATTGAGTGATATGGTGTTTATGGCTAACCAAAAAGGACCCAAACTAGCTTGGGTAGCAATTAAAAGAACATAATCATTGTTTGGAAGGTACAATCAAAGAAGAAAAGCATCTCAAGTATGTGGTATATTGATAGGGGATGCTCTAAAGATATGAGTGGTAACAAGAGCCTCTTTGCATCATTTGAAAGAAAGAAAGATGGACATGTTAACTTTAGTGACAATAAGAAAGGTGAAATCATTGGTATAGGTAAAGTGGGTAAGGAACCTTTGCCTAATATTGAAAATTTGTTGCTTGTTGATGGTTTGAAACATAAATTACTTAGTGTCTCTCAATTATGTTATTTATAATTTGAGGTTAGGTTTGAATCCACTCATTGTGTTGTATCTAAGGAAAACAAAAATAAGTGTAAGATGAGGAAATGTGTATGTTGTTAATTTGTGTGATGAGGCATTTTTAAAAAAAATGCATTGTCACGGTAGATGAAAACGTAAACTTATGGCACAGGAGATTAGGACATGCACCACTTCCTTTACTCTCTAAATTATCTAAAAATGAAGTAGTTAAAGGTCTTCCTAAACTTAGATATGTCAAAGATCATTTATGTGAACCTTGCATTAAAGTTAAACATACTAGAGGTTCTTTCAAACCTAAAAAAGAAATATGTACTTTTAGAATTTTAGAACTTATGCATATGGACTTGGTTGGACAATCAAGACATGTTAGTTTAGGAGGCAAATTATATGCTCTTGTTATTGTATATGATTTTTTGAGATTTACTTGGGTGTATTTTCTTGCTAACAAAAGTGATATATTTAATGAGTTTTATAAGTGGTGTAGATTCGTACAAAATGAAAAGAGCTTAGCAATCATTACAATAAGGATGGATCACAGGGGAGAGTTTGAGTCCAAGCTGTTTGAAGATTGGTGTGGAAAATGTAGGATAGAGCATAACTTTTTGGCACCAAGAACACCTCAATAAAATGGTGTTGTGGAGAGAAAGAACTGCACTTTAGAAGAGATGAGCCAAATCGTGTTGAATGAGTATAATCTTTTTAAGTATTTTTAGGCCGAAGCAATGAAAATGACATGTTACACCATCAATAGAGTGCATCTTTGGAGGGAGCAAATGAAGACACTCTATGAGATGTGGAAAGGTAAGAAACCCAATATCTCATACTTTCATCCATTTTGTTGCAAAGTATACATCTTAAACAATGGGAAAGATAATTTAGGCAAATTTAACTCTAAATTCGCCATTGGTAAATTTTTTAGGATATTCTAGCATATTAAAGCATATAGAGTATTTAATGTTAGGACTAATATAGTTGAAGAGTCTATTCATATTAAATTTAATGATTTGATCTCACCTCCGAGACAAGTAGTGTTTATTGATGACTATGTTGTAGGTGAAACTTCTAAGAAAGATGAACAAGGTGTAAATGAAGCCACTTAAACCAAGGAATCTATCCAATATGAGGTTAAAGAGAAAGGTGAAGCACTTTCTCCACTTGACAATGATTGGGCTCATGTCAAAGAATATCCCATAGATCAAATCATTGGCAAGAGTTAAGATAAGAAGAGGAGTACTTGAGAACTATGGGAATTATGCCTTTGTCTCAATGGTAGAACCCAAGAATGTCAAGGAAGCCTTAGAGGATGACAAATGGTGTATAGCCATGTAAGAAGAACTCAATCAATTTAAGAGATGTAATGTTTAGGAGTTGGTTCCACCTCTTAAGGACAAAGCTATTATTGGAGTTAAGTGGGTTCACAAAATCAAACATGAAGAAGATGGAAATCCAATCAAGAACAAGTCAAGGTTGGTGGCTCAAGGGTGCAATCAAGAAGAGGATTGGATTATAAAGAGACCTTTGCTCTGATAGCAAGATTGGAAGCTATTTGGCTATTATGTGCTCATGCGGCTCATTAGAAGATCAAGTTATATCAAATGGATGTAAAGAACACCTTCTTGAATGGAGCGATTCAAGAAGAGGTATATGTTAAGCAACCATCGGGATTTGAAGACCAAGAATACCCGGATCATATGCATAATTGAAAAGGCATTATATGGGTTGAGTTGTTGAAGCAAGCACTGAGAGCTTGGTAAGAAAGGTTAAGCTCTTTCTTAATCCATCATGGCTATGAAAGGGTCCATATAGATAACACTCTCTTTATCAATAAGTTTAATAATGATGTGTTTATTTTTCAAATTTATGTAGATGACATTGTATTTGGTACTACTAACCCCTCTGTGAGTGAGGAATTTTATTAGATGACATTGTATTTGGTACTTCTCTATTTAATGAATCTAGACCTGATATGATCTTTGTGACTTGTATGTGTTCTAGGCATGAATCTAATCATAATGAATCATATCTGAGTACATGTAAAATAATATTTAGATACTTAACTGAAACTATAGGTTTAGGACTTTGTTATACCTCATGCTTAGATTTTATTCTTATAGCCTATAGTGATGCAGATTACTGTGGATGTAAGTTGGATAGAAAAACTACTAGTGTGCCATGTCATTTTATAGGATCTTTCCTAATCTCATAGAGTAGTAAGAAACAAACTAGTGTAGTTATATCCATGGTCGAATCAGGGTACGTAGCTACGGCAAGTGCGTGTGCACAAGTGTTGTGGATTAAATACCAATTAGAAGATTATGACATATCACTTAAAAGATTCTCATAATGTGTGATAATACTAGTGTTATCAATCTTAGAAAAAATCTCATAATGCATAGTAGAACTAAACACATAGAGATAAGATATCACTCTTAAGAGAGCATGTCCAAAAGAATACAATAAGCTTACAATTTATTAAAGCAAATGATCAATTAGCAAATATTTTCACTAAACCTTTAGATAAAATGAATTTTGACTCAATAAGATTTAGATTAGGAATGTGTGGTTTAAATGAGATATAAATTGATTTTTAATGATCATATGTTCAAGTATGATATTGCCTTATGATTTTGTTGTTCATTGTTTATACTTGATTGAATTTTGGTCATATGTTTCATTTGCTCAATTTAGTGTTAAATTAATGTGATATGATATTTTGATATAATTATAAGGTTGATTTTGAGTGTTTGATGTTGTTATGTGTTGATTTTGATAAGTTTTGAGTGTTTTGTGATGTTATATGGTGATTTTGATGAGTTTTAGAGTCTTAAATGTTGATGAGTTGATGATGCACTTAGTTTGTGAGTTGAGATGTTTAATTTTGAATGCTCGAACATTGACATTAGATGTTTTGGTTGAAATTGATTTTGAATTGAACTCTTATTGCATTTTCATATTCATTATGCATGATGATTATGTGGTGTTAATTGCGTTATTATGAAAATCTGTGTTAAAGTTACAGTTTTTGCATATTTGCATCATAATCATACATTAAAATGGCCACGGGATTGGCAGAATATGATTCGAAGGTAAATGGCAAAGTCATCAGGATGATAGTTATTGGAACTGAGAAAAATTAACGTAGGTGCTGCTAAAAAATGGGAAAAAATCATACCTCCAAACTTGCAAGGAAAAGTGAAGGGAGCTATTCTAGACCACCTTCAGACTATAAAGACACTCAATTTATTTGTAATGACGCTCATGCTTATTTTGAGAATGTGTTGAATAGTGAATCTTTTCTTGAAAATTTATTTTTTAATTATGATTTATTAAGGTCAATTGGTTTAGGTATTGAGCCTACATTCAAACAAGTTGGTTTTAGCTCATTTCTGTCTCAATTATTTCTTATTCATGAGGTGTTGGTATAGGAATTTTATGTTAATCTGTCACATTCTATTGATGAGTTTGGAGAATTGTGCATCAAGTCTTATGTAAATAAGAAGGATATAGAGTTTACCAAGAGTAACTTGAATCCCTAGTTTGAGCTAAAACAAAGTGGATATAAGTGTTTAGGGTGTTTTGAGTACAATGAGGATGGGGATAGAGAGCATCTAACTGATCCTGATTTGGTTATTTGAAGTAATACTAATAAAGCTTCTATGATTAGATGGATAAAATTGCAATATAGACTAAAGGGCAGAGACAGAGAGTTAGACTACAACTTGTTTGGCGTACAGATGAGGATGGTACATAGTGCCTTCATTAGAACCATTATGCCAAAGGTACACACCCAGACTATTTTGTGAGACATTGACCTTGAGGTTATGTACCATGTCTTGAGAGGTAATTAGGTGAATTTTTGTTTTATTGTGATTTCTTATATGGTGAATAAGGCAGAGCTCATGTTTAGAGGGAGCTATATAACGTAGACTCGAGAGAGGAGAGCTGGTATACCCTTTGGTTCCATCCTTGCACATATCTTTGATTAGTGTTGTGTAGACTTGAGTAGATTGAGATGCACTAAAGTGCATAGCAACCAGATTGTTCTAGATTCTTATTTGAGTACTATAAGGTACTTTTACACCAGAGATGAGGGATGGGTGTTCTATAGATTTCTTACTGATGGGACAATTTTGTATGATGGATTTACTTATACTGTGACTTGCATCCTACCTCCACCTTATCGACCAGTTGCATTTTATAATGGAGCAGGACCCTTTATTGTCACACCTACACATTCAGCGACACCAGATGATTTTGCACCTCTACCTCTAGTCCAGAGTTCTACTGTGTATGCTTTTATTGATCTAGTCATCCCTGAGTGACTTATAGCTTTAGAGCACGGCATGACATCCTTAGAGCGTAGGATGACATAATTGATAATAATGATGAAGAAGATTGTGGAAAAGCTCGAATGCACTTATGATGAGGATATTAGAGCAGCCTCTCTGGTACCTAGGCTTGAGGTTACGGTTGAGAGTCCATTCCATTTATTCGGGGTCAAGAGCATGTTGGAGAGTCCTCACATGCCACTGAAGGCGACAAGTCTTAGAGGGACTTTTCTCAGGCTACTTATAGCAACGTCAACCACCTTCTTCATGATCATATTCGTCATCCCAAATGACCAACATTCCATTTAGATCTGCATATCATTTATGTTGTGATCTCATATTATGACTTTGCATTTATTCTATTATGTATTTTCCTTTATGTTATTTAGGTCATGGATTGATGTTTATGTTATTTATATTATGGATTGATATATTATTCTCCCTATCTCTCTTGTTATTTATTGCTTATTTGTATTATTATGTGCTTTATGCCATTGATTTTTAGTGAGAGGGGAGTCTTGCAGTTACAGGGAGCTTTTTTCCTTTTATGATAAAGACAAAAAGGGGGAGAAAATTCAGAGATGTAAATATGAAATGGAAAGCTTAACATGGATTAAAGGGAATAAATGAACTTAGAATTAATTGTTATTATCCCTTATTTTTGCATATTACTCGATATTTATTATGTTTTTGACACTAACACAGTGACAAGACCTTAATGTCTTGATTAAATCCATATCTTATTTGGTTGTTGAAATGTTTACAATCCTGTATCTCTTTCAAGAGTTTTATCATTATCAAAAAGGGGAGATAAAATTCAGAGATGTAAATATGAAACGGAAAGCTTAACATGGTTTAAGGGTGTAATGCCCTGAAATTTGTTAGAATTAATCTATACGAAAAATAGACTAAAACATAATCAAATTAGAAGAAAAATAGAAAAATATAGAAAATAGAGTATGAGCATGGGCAAAGGCACGAGCCGTGTCAAGGGTGTGCTCATCATCTAGAAAATTGATCAGCATGATCTCGTGCACAATTTGATTGGAACTCGTGCCAGAAAAGCACGACACAACTTGGAGCACGACCCGTGCCCAAGGTCGTGTCGACTGGATATTTTGAACATAATCAATTGAGAGTTCTGCTCATTCATAAATAGAGCAATTCTTGAGAGAGAGCATTGAGGAGAAATCCTAGAATCATCTTGGAGGTGGATTTGAGCAGAGAAGAGCACAACTTCTTGCAAAATTGAAGTTGAATTCATTAAGGTAAGTTGGTTCTTCTTTTTTTGAATAAAAGTATGAGTTAAGTTGCTGTGAATTGTGGTTTTAAGCGTAAGAACTAAGTAAAAGATTAACTTAATGTTAATCAGCTTGGTTTGAATGAAAGGAGCTTATATTGATGGTTTCGTATGGCTAAAATGAGTTTACAATATGAGGATGAAGTTTTTGGTGATTGGAAAGTTCTCAGAAACTTAAGGAATTAGTTAAAGGTTGTATGTGATGATTTTATTGATGAAATCAGTTAAGAAACCGAGTAATTAACAGCCTTTACATGTTTAATTCCGTATAGGAAGAACTATACGAGCTTTGGATCGAGGTTGAGCCCAAGTTGACTTCATACATATTTTGAGGTAAGTGTTCTTACACTTATGTGTTGCTGTATGATTACTTCATAGTTGTTATGATGCAAGCAAAATAGATGTTTTAAAAGACTTGTTGGATAAATATATGAAGTGAAATAAGTATGATGATCTTATGATCATATGGATGCTTTGTGTTTGATGTTTATGATGAAATGAACTATGTGCATATATGATTCTATGTGCTCAATGCTATGTGCCAATGATTAGATTATGAATGTTTCATATACATTCATGTGTTGCATAACATCTGTGTGACACGAGCTGTGTGTGACTTGGATGTGTTCTATACTATCCTTACGAGCTGTGTGATCACTTTTATAGGTTGTGTTCCATCCTCTACTATATGCTATGGAGGATTCCTCTGCTGTGTGCTATAAAGGAAAAGGAAGTAAACCCGGGTCATTTCCTAGAGTTAGCATGACCCCCGTGCAAACCAGCACCTCGTGCTGCAATTAATTTTAACAGCACACTCAGTGCTTATGAAAAATCTGGAAAATGTAACGAGCATGACCTCGTGCTCTACATGGCACGACCCATGCTAACTGGGAATTAAATGATGAGCACGACCCGTGCTAACTATAAATTCCCCTACAATTCATATAAAAATTGGAACACATACAGATTGGATTTGATATTGAGTAGGGATGTATCCTATTTCATAATGTACTTAAATTGTGATAAGATACTTACTGAGTATTTAAATATACTCAACTTTGTGTGATTGCTTATAATGTTGTGGAAATCGTAGGTAGCTGCTGCTAGATCAAAGTTATAGTGATCAGAGTTCCAGTGATATACGTCAGAGGTTAAGCCCCAGAGTTTTCAGTTTTGAGAATTTATTATTGTACATATTTTTTATTTATATGTATATACGCGCAGGTTTATGTTTGAATTGAGTTTCAAATTATATTTCTTAGCTTTTGCTTTTGTATCTTGTTTTGTAAAGTATTTTGAGTTGAGTTTTAATGAAAAAAGCGTGTATATTATTTTCTCTCTCCTCATATTTGGTTTGATTATTAAATAATTTCTTAAAGTATATATATATATATTGGATAAATGGTTTGAAAAATTGAGTTTCACATTTATTTGTATCAGGGCAAGGATTAAATTCTTTGCAGACTATGCCAATAATTTTCATTACATTATGATTTGAAAGTATGAAAGATTTGAAATATGATTTTGTAACAGATGGAGCTGATAGACGACGTATCGCATGATCACACTGCTGAGTCTGGAGAGTCAATACCTCCCGAGCAGCCTACACAGCCTACTATGCCTATACCCCCATATGATTCTGCATATGCTCCATTCTGGAAGATGATGCAAAAGATGATGAAAGACCCGAGAGCTACAGGGAGTCAACCGACTCTAAATATAGATAAGAATTTTGCAGAGGTCCATAAAAATGGGGCCAAGACTTTTGAAGGCACGATTAATCCAGCTGACGACTAGCTAAGGCATACAGAGCGTATTCTTACACATATGAGGTGTACCTCATAGCAGAAATGGAGGTATAGCACTTCTTTGTTAGAGAAAACAACCTGGAATTGGTGGGAATCAATTCCAAATAGCCAGAAGCATCCTATGGTTTTGACTTAGGATGATTTTCTAAGGAAATTTGCAAATAAATACACTCCTCCACTGTATCTAATGAGGAAGCAAATTGAATTTTGGAGTTAAAATAGAAAGATATGACACTAATCAAAAGAGGAGAGATAGGTTTGAGCGGGGTTTGAGGTATAATGTTCATACCTAGATTGCGATGAAATTGCCTACATATGAGAGTTTACTTGAGACTGCCATCAGGGAAGAAGAGTTGGTAGCTGAAGGAGAAAAGAGAGAGAACAGGCGAGAGGGTAAAAGACAGAAAGTTTCTAGTTCTAGTTCAGTTGAAGCACGTAAAAAATTAGATGCCAGAGTTTATAGAGGGACAGATGGAGGTAGTAAACATGCAGCAGGTAGTAGACAGTCCAGAGGAGGAGCAGGGTGGGAGGAATTATTCCACCAGGCCTCCTATTCCTTAGGGCCGAGATACAGGTACTTATACTGGCAGAGATGCTCGACTTTGTTATATTTTTTGTCAGGTGGGACATTTTAGTTGGGACTGTCCAGAGAGGAGGGAACCTCAAGGAGGAGGCATATCTAGACACAACAGTGTTAGTGACACAGCTACAATTTTGACTAGAGGTAGTAGAGGTAGAGGTGGACGAAGTGCAGGGTCTACTTCTAAGGGAGGAGCAGCCACATAAACAGGGGCAGCACCATAGACCTATGTTTTTTCTATGACCAGAGATGAGGCTGCAGAGGATCCAAACGTGATCATAGATACTATTTCTATTTTCACATATGCTACTTTAGCATTGATTAATTTGGGTTCTTCTTATTCCATTGTGAGTGAGAGTGTATTTGATCATATAGGAGGTAGTATTGAGCAGTTGGGTTATACAGTTATTGTTTCGATGCCAACGGGGGGTACAGTGATGGTGAGAAACATATTGAGATATTGCAAGCTCAGAATCGACGAGTCGACCTATTTAGCTGATTTTATCATGTTGAGGATGGTTGATTTTGGGATTATACTGGGGATGGATTGGATCTCCAGAAATAGAGCTATGGTTGACTGTTATTCGAAAGAAGTAGTGATGGAGGTTGATGGTGAGAAGAGAGTGTTGTTAGTTAGCGAGAGGAAGATTATTCCTTTCTACCTGATTTCGGTAGTATTAGCTGCGAGGTTGATTTTAGAGGGTGTGATGCCTATTTAGCTTATGTGATTGATTTGAATCAACCTAAGTTGGAGGTGAGAGATGTAGAGATTGTACGAAAGTATCCTAAGGTATTTCCTGAGGAGTTACTAAGATTGCCACCTCAGTGAGAAGCTGATTTCAGAATAGAAACTATACTATAGAGTTGTAGGAGCTAAAGAGACAGGTAGAGGAGCTGTTAGAGAAAGGATTTATACGACCTAGCATATCACCTTAGGTCGCACCAGTGTTATTCACACAAAAGAAAGGCGGTAGTATTCGATTGTGTATCGACTATCATCAGTTGAACAAGGTGACAGTGAAGACTAAGTATATGTTCTCACGGATAGATGATTTGATTGATCAGCTGTGAGGAGCAACGGTGTTTTCTAAGATTGATCTTAGATCGGGTTACTGGAAGCTCAGAGTTGAGGAGAGTTCAATATCGAAGACGGTGTTTAGGATGCCATTCGGGTTAACGAATGCGCCAACTGTATTTATGGCTCTAATGAATAAGGTACTTCAGCCTTATTTAGATCAGTTTGTTGTGTGTTCATTGATGATGTATTAATCTATTTGAGAGATAGGGTAGAGCACGAGAGACATCTTTGAACCATGCTCGAGTGGCTAAAAGAAAAGGAGTTGTATGCTAAGTTCAGCAAATGTGAGTTCTGGATGTCAGAAGTTGTCTTTTTAGGACATGTTATTTCAGCAAAGGGAGTGAAACCTGATCCTAGTAAGATTAAAGCATTTTTAAAGTGGGAATAAAACATCCTATCCTGTTTACCATATTAATCACTTACTAATTAACCACATTACTATTAGTGTATGTATACTTTAAAACTTTTCTTATAATATATATGTAATTCGTCAACATTAACCTTTGTTCACTTTCTTCTAATCTTATTAATCATACATACAACTATATTAAATCTTCAGTTTATAGTTCATCTGTTATATACTCAGAATATAGATCGTAATAGCTAACACATCCATGGATTAAGCTTTGTGTCAAGCTAATACACCCTTCATTCTTTATTATGCAAGTTCATACTTTACGTCAAACTGCTATATCAAAAACACATTCGTATGAATACATAATCAAACACAAATTATGCACAGGAAAAACATGCAACAGCACTAAAACATCCTAGGCCTAGCTCTGATGAGGAGAGAGAAAATGGTTCGGGAGTAGCAGTCGACCCACCTGTCAAGTCTATATGACTATCTCAGCTCTCTATTGGATCTTGAAAGCAAAAATTGCAGTTGCGTGAGTTGCAGCTCAGTGAATAATCTTTCAATTATAGTAATATATCAAAACGTTTTCATGTCACTTATAAACTTAGCATCAACAAACATAATCATATCTATAAAAGTATCATTCATATAAAACTCCGTAATTCTGTACAACCAAAGCTGTTAATCTATACAACAAAAGTTGTAATCCTGTACAGCCGAAGCTATTATCAGTACTGATATCGTGTACAGTCGAAGTTGTTAACCTGTAATCACTGTATATATATCAAACATATATAAATCATACTATACATACCTGTTAGCATTTTCATATCCTGTACCTGTTCACTCTTCATTCCATTTTCATATTTACTTTACACTTTGTTATTCATTCATTACTCAATTTCAATCAAGTTGGCCACATATTAATGCATCTCATAATCAATCATATAACCAGTACTTATGTGAATAGATTACTCACCTGTCAATAGAAATACTCGGACCTCTTTGTACTCTGGTCTTGCCCTAACTGTCTAGTTTGTCGTCCTATAATAATATAGACCAATATTTCTATAAATTCAATATAACCAAACTTATAATGCATCCCCTAATGAATCCGTTAAGTTTACTTTTCAATTTTACAAAACCCTAATCCAAACCCTAGAAATTTTTGACTTTATGTTTCCTCATCAATTCAACAATCTAAATCAATTCTATCTCAATTCTCTAGTTATATCAATAATCCATTCAAGAAAACTCAAAGCTTTCAATAGTAAAACTCGTAAAAATTTATGAAAACTTTGAGTTTTACCTGTTTCCTTTATACCATAGGGTTCCCGACTCAAGATTAAGATTGATTCGATAACTCGAGTCAATTTTCTAAATAAATTCCTAAGTCTCTCTCTTAATCTCTCTGACCTTCCTCAACTCTCTCTCTTCCCCTTTTCTTTGCAGCTTTCTGAGGTTCTTGAAGGTTCAAAATGAGTTTTCGATGAAATGAAACTTATATTTTTTTCCAAAACTAGAGAAATACGGGTGGTGGGCGTGGAGTACGCGTGGTCGTGCCCACCACACATTTTTACTCCATGACCACGTGTAGTTCTCAATTTTGAAGCTTCCATGGTTTATTTAGTCACTTAACATCAACCTTTCATCAAACTTTTATCAACCTTCCTCAATCTTGTTTTCAATCATTTATTTTCTTCAGTTTATCATCTAAATTCTTATTTTTAGTAAAAATTTCACTTATTATATTAATTACATAATTTCGGGACAAGAATGTTACAAATCTTTCCCCTTAAAGAATTTTATCCTCGAAATTCATTTCTGTTCTTTATAATGTTATCTAAACTTTTATACATTATATTTATTCCTTCTATCTTATATATTTCTATATGCAAATGCAATTACTTATTATAAATAAAATATACATGTGAAGAGTTGTGGACATTCTTTTCTCATTCTATCCTCTATTTCCCATGTTGCCGCTTCTAGATTATTATGTTTTCAAAGAACTTTAACCATTGGAATTTGTTTGGTTCTTAGCTGTTTCGTTCTATGATCCACAATCTGCACAGGCTCTTCTTTATAGGTTAGGTTTTCTGAAATTTCCACTTCTTATTCTGGTATAACATGGGTAGGATCCGATCTATATCTCCTGAGCACATTCACATGAAAAAAAATCGTGAATCTGTGCTAACTCTACAGGTAGGGCAAGTCTATAAGCTAAATGACCAATTCGCTCTGTAATCTCGTATGGTCCAACGTATCTAGGATTTAATTTTGCTTTATTTCCAAATCTCATCACTCCTTTCTAGGGCAAAACCTTTAAAAAAACCTTTTCTCCAACTTTATATTCCATTTCTCTGCTATGCTAATCATAGCAACTCTTCTGTCTATCTTGTGTAGCTTTTAGTTTACTTTTGATCAGCTCAACCTTTTTGACTGTTTCTTGCACAAGTTTAGGTCCTTCAAATATTTTTGCCCCTCCCTAGCCCAGTAGATTGGAATTCTACACTTTCGTCCATATAGAGCTTCATATGGTGTCATACCAATTCTACTATGATATTGATTTTTGTGAGCAAATTCCATCAATGGTATGTATTGATCCCAAGAACCCTAAAATTCCATAACACAAGATCTCAACATCTCCTCTAAAGTCTGTCTAGTCCTCTCCACATTAGGTACACATACTCTGGATCAAATCATCAACAACTCATCAACTGATTGAAATGGGATCTCAATACCCTGATCAATCTATTCAATCATCATTCAATATTCTTCATCTCATTTCTATGTTGTTTGTATCTTTCTTAATAGTATTGGTCGAACCATTAATGTTGTTACTAACACTCCCGATTCAGTTAACTCTAGCTTTGTATTCAAGCTTCGTAAAGCTATCAAATCAGTCATACGTGTTAGTTGTAAGCTAGATATAGCAACACTCGACTTTCTGCTCAGTGCATCAGCAACGACATTTGCTTTTCTGGGATGATATTCAATTGTGCAATCATAGTCTTTCAACAACTCTAACCATCTTCTTTGTCGCATGTTAAGTTCTTTCTGGGTCATGAAGTATTTCAGACTTTTATGATCGGTAAAAATCTAAAATGTCTCACCATATAGATAATGTCTCCAAATCTTTAGAGAAAATACCACTGCGGCAAGTTCTAAATCATGTACTGGATAATAGTTTCATGTGGTCAGAGTTGTCTAAAGGCATATGCTATCACATTCCCATTTTGCATCAACACGCATCCAAGCCCTTCATATGAAGCATCACTATAAATGACGAATCCTCCTGCACTCAAAGGAATCATAAGGACTGGAGCGGTGGTCAATCAGTATTTCAATTCATCAAAACGTTGCTAACAATGGTCATTCCACTAGATAGAAACATTCTTTCTACGTAGTCGTGTCAGCAGTACAACTATAATTGAGAATACCTCCACAAATCTATGATAGTAACCTTCTACACCCAAGAAACTACGTATCTCTGTAACTGTCTTAGGAGGTTCCCAATTCACTACTGCTTCAATTTTCTTTGGATCCACTGATATTCCCTGTCCAAATATCACGTGTCCTAAGAAGACTACGTGATCTAACTAAAACTCACACTTGCTAAGTTTTGCGTACAACTATTTTTCTTGCAAAATTTGCAAAACTATTTGCAAATGTTCATTGTGTTCCTCGGTATTCCTCGAGTAAATCAGTATATCATCTATGAATACAATCACAAACTGATCGAGGAAGGACTGGAATATATTGTTCATCAGTGCCATAAATGTTGCTGGAGCATTAGTTAAACCAAATGACATAACTAAAAACTTGTAATGACTATACCGGGTTCGAAAAGTAGTCTTTGGAATATCTTCCTGTGCTATCTTTAATTGATGATACTCGGATCTTAAGTCAATTTTAGAAAACATTGTGGCACCATGCAATTGATCAAGTAGATCGTCAATGAGGAGCAATGAATATTTGTTTTTCACTGTTACTTGAATAAGTTTTCTGTAATCTATACATAATCGTAATGTTTCATCTTTCTTTTTAACAAATAATACAGGTGCTCCCCAAGGTTAAACACTAGGTCGAATGAAACCTTTATCAAGTAACTCTTTCAATTGTTTCTTTAGTTCATGTAATTCAGATGTTGCCATTTTGTACGGTTGTATGGATATGGGTGTCGTACCAGGAATCAACTCAATAGTAAACTCTGTCTCTCTATCAGGAGGTAATCCTGAGAGATCCTCTAGAAACACGTTAGGAAACTAATCTACTATTAGTATTCCTTTAACATTTTCATTCGTTGTTGTTCTATCAACAATATGAGCCAAATAAGCTTCACATTCGTCTCGGATCAACTTAAAGGCTAGATAGCTGATATTAGACAACTAGGCACAAGTTTTCTATTTCCACAAAATATTACTTTATTCTGTTCTTTCAATTCAATTATGACTTCTTTGGTGTAACAATCCACTTTAGCTCGATGACGAGCTAACCAGTCCATACCCAGAATCAGATCAAACTCTGTCAAATCTAAAAAAATTAACTAACTGTCAATTCTGTACTTTGTATCTTTATTTTACAATTTTTGTATACTATATGTACCCATATCATTTCTCCTAATGGAGTATGAACTCCCAGGCTCTGTGTCAGTGTTTCAGGTTTAAATTTTACTACATGTACTATTCTGGGATTTACAAATGAATGTGTATAGCCAAGATTTATCAATGTATAAACAGATACACCGAATAAATGTAACTCACCTGTAATAACCTCAGTGGCATCTGTTGCCTCCTCTCGAGACATCATAAAAACCCTAGCATGTCCCTGAGTCTGAGTACCAGAGGCTCCTCTACCTCAACCAGTTACTGAAGTAGAAGTGGCTCCTCTACCCCGTCCTCGAGTACCACTAGCCATAACCCTCATGTCACTACTATGTACAATTGACTGTTTCTCAACTGCATCTCTGTCTGTGGAACCTCTATCTCCTCTTTCATGGCAATCCCTTATAAAATGCCCTTGTTGTCCACAAATATAACAACTACTACTCAACATCCTACACTCCCCTAAATGATAATGCTAACAATGAGGACACAAGTTCTTAATTGGTCACACTATAGATACTGAGCTACTCGATCCTCCTCGACCAAATCCTTTACCACGATAAACTGGATAAGAAAAAGGTCGTGATCGTCCCGCAGTGAATCCTCAAAATCCAATACGAGTAGGAGTAAACTAAGTCCTCTTACCCAGTCTGTTAGACTCTCCTTAAGCTACTACAATCTTTTGTTTACCTACTTTTCCTCTTTCTCATTCTCATCAACCTTAAGAAGTTCTTCAGCTCTAATCGCTACATCTCTCAACACGGAATACTCACTCGTCTCTATCTTAGGGATTTGTTTGCGAATCTTATTATTCAAACCATCCTTAAATAATCTGTATTTATCCCTATCAGTCGCAATGTAGCTCGCGGCAAAATGTGATAGCTGGGTAAACTATAACTCATACTCACTACAGTCATCTTTCCCTGCTTCAGAGATAAGAACTGCATTCTTTTTGCATTCAAATACACCTCCAGTAAATTTTTCTTTCTAAACTCTCATGAAAAATCCTCCTAAGCTATAACTCTTGGAAACTCCAAAGAATGGGGAACTGTCTTCCACAATTCATACGTATCACCCTGTAATAATGATACTGTAAACTCTAACTTGTCCTCTGTACTAGCCTGCACCACCTCAAATACTCTGATAACCCGATCCAACCACTCTAGTGACAATGGTGGATTTGTGGTGCCACTAAACTCTACAAGTCCTAATTTCTTCAATTCCTTAAAGTTTCTGGCTCTAATCTAATAATCTGTCAAAGGTGGATCTCTGTACATAGGATAGTAAGCTGGTGGTAGATAAGGATAAGCCAGATCATACTATGGATAATTAGGATCATATTGTGTATCTCTAAACCTTGCATGTGATAACTATACTGTAGGGTCTGCTGCTCCCTCTCTCTCTGTAGGATGTCTAGGCTTTGACATATCTATAAAAGCAAATAAAACCAATAAAACACACATTTCACACAATGCACATGCAAATACAAATCACAATTCACATATTAAAAACATATCCAAGGATCACATCCCTGGTCTGATACCAAATTAAAACATCCTATCCTGTTTACCATATTAATCACTTACTAATTAACCACATTACTATAAGTGTACGTATACTTTGAAACTTTTCTTATAATATATATGTAATTCGTCAACGTTAACCTTTGTTCACTTTCTTCTAATCTTATTAATCATACATACAACTATATTAAATCTTTAGTTTATAATTCATCTGTTATATACTCAGAATATAGATCGTAATAGCTAACACATCCATGAATTAAGCTTTGTGTTAAGCTAATACGCCCTTTATTCTTTATTATGCAAGTTCATACTTTACGTAAAACTGCTATATAACGGCTATAATATGGATATACCAATTAATACCTATTGCACTCCTACAAATCAATTTCAAACATATCAGTAGTTCTCAAGCATATATGAACTCATTTAACAACATACACCTCAAACAACAACAACTCATATATATACATATATATAGAAAAATCATCTTAACAAAAACATATTCGTATCAATCCATAATCAAAACACAAAGTATGCATAGGCAAAACATGCAACAACACTAAAACATCCTAAGCCCAACTCTGATGAGGAGAGAGAAAATGATCCAGGAGTAGCAGTCGACCCACCTGTCAAGTGTATATGACTATCTCAACTCTCTACTTGGTTTTGAAACCAAACATCGCAGTTGCATGAGTTGCTCCTCAGTGAATAATCTTTAAATTATAGTAATATATCAAAACATTTTCATATCACTTATAAACTTAGCATTAACAAACATAATCATATCTATAACAGTACTGTTCATATAAAACTCTGTAATCCTGTACAGGCGAAGCTGTGATCAGTACTGATATCCTATACAGCCGAGGCTGTTAACCTGTAACCAATGTATATATATCAAACATATAGAAATCATACTATATCGCGTTCATGTACCTGTTAGCATTTTCATATCCTGTACCTGTTCAGTCTTCATTCCATTTTCATATTTACTTTACACTTTCTTATTCATTCATTACTCAATTTCAATCAAGTTGGCCACATATTAATGCATCTCATAATCAATCATATAACCAGTAATTAAGTGAGTAGATTACTCACCGTCAACGAAAATACTCGGACCTCTGTGTGCTCTGGTCCTGCCCTAACTGTCTGGTCTGTCGTCCTATAATAACATAGACCAATCTTTCTATAAATTCAATATAACCAAACTTATAATGCATGTGAATCCGTTAAGTTTACTTTTCAATTTTACAAAACCCTAATCCTAACCCTAGAAATTTTTGACTTTATCTTTCATCATCAATTAATCAATCTAAATCAATTCCATCTCCATTCTCTAGTTATATCAATAATCCATTCAAGAAAACTCAAAGCTTTCAATAGCAAAACTCGTAAAAATTTACGAAAACTTCGAGTTTTACCTGTTTCAATTATACCACAGGGTTCTTGGTTCGAGATTAGGATTGATTCAATAACTCCAATCAATTTTCTAACTAAATTCCTAAGTCTCTCTCTTATTCTCTCTCACCTTCCTCAGCTCTCTCTCTTCCCCTTTTCTCTGAAGCTTTGTGAGGTTTCTGAAGGTTCTAAATGAGTTTTCGATGAAACGAAACTTAAATTTTTTTTCCAAAACCATATAAGTATACGTGGTGGCCGTGGATTACGCGTGGTTGTTCTCACCACACTTTTTTCCTCCCTCAGCACGTGTAGTTCTTTGTTTTAAAGCTTCCATGGTTTATTTAGTCACTTAACATCAACCTTTCATCAATCTTTTATCAACCTTCATCAATCTTGTTTTCAATAATTTATTTTCTTCATTTTATCACTTAAATTATTATTTTTATTAAACATTTCACTTATTATATTAGTTACGTCATTTCAGAACGAGGATGTTACAGGGAAGCTCCTAAAAATGTGTCAGAGGTACGAAGTATTTTAGGTCTAGCGAGTTACTATCAGAGATTCATTTAGGATTTTTTTAGGATAGCTAGACCAATGACATCTTTATTGAGAAAGAATGCTTCGTTTGTCTAGAATAAGAAACGTGAGGAATGTTTCTGAGAATTGAAGAAGAGGTTAGTAGAAGCTCCAGTTCTGATGTTACCCAGTCAGGGAGGTGGTTTTATGTTTTATACAGACGCATCAGGAGAAGTTTTTGGTGGAGTACTAATGCAGGATGGTAGAGTGATTGCTTATACTTCATGTTAGTTGAGACCGTACAAAGTTAACTACCCTACTCACAATTTGGAGTTAGTTGCGATCATTTATGCTCTGAAGGTTTGGCGACATTACTTGTACGGTGAGACTTTCTAGATCTTTAGTGATCATAAGAGTCCCAAATACATTATGACTGCACTGTTGAGTATCATCCCAAAAAGGCAAATGTGGTAACCGATGCTTTGCGAGAGTCACGGGTGTAGTTGGATTTGGTTGAGGATCAGATGTTAGAAAATATCAGAGTTGCGAGATTTGATAGCTGAGTGTTAGAAAGAAGATGACCATCTGATTCAAATTAAGAAGGAAGTCAAGAAAGGAAAGATAATTACTTCGCACCGAGTGGATGATGATGGTGTGTTATATTATCGGGAGCGATTATTTGTTTCAGACATTATTGAGTTGAAGAATGACTTAATGATTGAGGTTCATTCTTCAGCTTATTTGGTACATCCTGGTAGTACGAAGATGTATTGAGATATGCAAGAGATGTACTGGTGGGTACATATGAAGAAAGAGATAGCAGAGTTTGTCACTAGATGTCTACCTTGTCAGTAGATCAAGGAAAAACTTCAAGCTCCAGCTGGAAAGTTAAGAGCGTTAGAGATTCTGGACTGGAAATGGGATAAGATCACCATGGATTTCATTATAGGCTTACCAAGGACGTTTTGACGTCAAGATGTTATTTGGGTGATAGTTGACAGATTGACGAAATTGACTCATTTCTTGGCTATCCGACAGGATGATACGTTGGATAAGCTAGCTGGTTTGTATGTTGTCGAGATCGTTAGGTTACATGGTATTCTTTGTGTCTGATCGTGATCCCATGTTTACATCGCAATTCTTGCGGAGTTTACAGGATGTGATGGGTACGAGATTGAGGTTTAGTATAACATTTCATCTGCAGACTGACGGTCAGTCTGAGAGGATGATTCAAACATTTGAGGATATGTTACGAGCTTGTGTTTTGGAGTTTGGAGGTAATTGGGACGATCATTTACCTTTGATTAAGTTTGCATACAATAATATCTATCATTCTAGTATCGGGATGGCACTCTACGAAGCTTTATGCAGGAGATGGTGCCAGAGTCCAACATACTGGGATGTTAAGGGTTTGCGTCAGATAGAGGGACCAAAGTTGGTTCAGCAAACTCTTGAGAAAGTGAATGTTGTAAAAAGATGTATGCAAGTGGCTCACGATCGTTAGAAGAATTATTACAATCGACATCATCGAAAGATAGAGTATGCGTTTGAGGATAGGGTATTCTTGCAAGTTTTGCCCTAGAGAGGTGTTATTAGATTCGGACGACCAGGAAAGCTTAGCCCTAAGTATATCGAACTGTATGAGATTATTGAAAGAGTGGGACCACTAGCGTACAGATTGAGGTTTCTAGACGAGTTGCCCCAATTACATGACGTTTTTCATATTTACATGTTGAGACGGTACCGATCTGATCCTAGTCATGTGTTGAGCACTCCAGAGTTGGAGATATCAGAGGAGTTATCTTACGAGGAGGAGACTATCGAGATTCTAGACAGACAGCTGAGACAGTTACAGAACTGAGAGATTCTTATGGTACTGGTGAAATAGAGTTTCCATTCACTAAAGGAAGCTACTTGGGAGGTTGAGTCTGACATGACACAACAGTATCCATATCTGTTTCCAAACGCAGTCAGAGCCTTGAGATATGTTCTAATTTGAGCCTCTAATATTGAAATGGTATTTCTGGTATGCTGTTGTGGTTTTGCTATTGCTTATCTACTGGTTTAATGCTATTTTTAAGTATGGTATGCTGACATATAAGTATACCATACTTAGGTTTAGTAGATTTTATTATGATTTTGTTCTATTTAAATTTTGGGGAAAAAATTTCTGAAGTGGGGAGAGTTGTAACGCCCTGAAATTTGTTAGAATTAATCTATACAAAAAATAGATTAAAACATAATCAAATAAGAAGAAAAATAGAAAAATGTAAAAAACAAAGTATGAGCACAGGAAAAGGCATTGGCCGTGCCAGGGGCGTGCTCATCATCTGGAAAATTGATAAGCAAGATCTCGTGCATGATCTGATTGGAACTTTTGTCAGAAAAGCACGGCACGACTTGGATATTTTGATATAACAAACTAAGAGTTCTGCTCATTCGTATACAGAGCAATTTTTGAGAGAGTAGTGAAGAGAACTAGAATCATCTTGGAGGTGTATTTGAGGAGAAAAGAAGAACACAACTTCTTACAAAATTAAAGTTGAATTCATTAAGGTAAGTTGGTTCTTCTTCTTTTGAATAAAAGTATGAGTTAAGTTGCTGTGAATTGTGGTTTTGAGGATTAAGAACTGAGTGAAAGGTTAGCTTAATGTTAATTAGCTTGGTTTGAATGAAAGGAGCTTATATTGATGGTTTTTGGCTAAAATGAGTTTAGAATGTGAGGATGAAGTTTTTGGTGGTTGGAAAGTTATGAGAAACTTAAGGAATTAGTTAAAGGTTGTATGTGATGATTTTATTGATGAAATCAGTTAAAAAGCCGAGTAATTAAAAGCCTTTACATGTTTAATTCTGTACAGGAGGAGCTATACGAGCTTTGGATCGAGGTTGAGCCTAGAGCTGATTTCGTACTTATTTTGAGGTAAGTGTTCTTATACTTATGTGTTGCATCTGTATGATTAATTCATACCTATTATGATGCGAATGAATTTAAATGATAGCAAAAGAGATGTTTTAAAAGACTTGTTGGATAAATATATAAAGTGCAATAAGTATGATGATCGTATAATCATATGGATACTTTCTATTTGATGTTTATGATGAAATGAACTATGTGCATATATGATTCTATGTGCCTGCTATGTGCTAAATGTTATGTGCCATTGATATGATTATGAATGTTTCATATACATTCACATGTTGCATAACATCTGTGTGACGTGAGCTGTGTGCGACTTGGACGTGATGTGTGTTGTCCTTATCAGCTGTGTGCTCACTTTTATAGGCTGTGTGCCATCCTCTGCTGTGTGCTATAGAGGAAAAAGATGTAAACCTAGGTCATTTGTACTATATGATTACAGTGGCATTGCATATTCATTTCATAAGTGCATTCATACATAAGTAATGCAATGAGATGAGTTCTGTGTGAATGATAAATGATATGTGCTGCTAGAATGATTGAGATTAATGGGATGTACTATGTGCTATGTATTGTGGTATATGAGCTATGTGTTATGTTTTGGTTGGTGATGTGCTAAGTGGCAAAGAAGTGTGGTTTTTACTGTAGTAATGGTATAGGAAATGCTTTGATTGAGTATGAACCTAAAAAGAAAGAATGTTGTGTGCAAATCACTTGAAAACAGAATTGAACTGGGCATTTTTTAGAATCAACACGACCCTCGTGTGGACCAGCATGTCCTCGTGCTGCAATCAATTTTAACAACACACTTCGTGCTTATGAAAAATATGGAAAATTGTAACGACCACGACCTCGTGCTTTACATGCCACGACCCGTGCCAATTGGGAGTTAAATGATGAGACGACCTCATGTTCATCGAGCATGGAAATTTCCCTGCACTTCATATAAACAATGAAATACATACAGATTGGATTTGATAATGAGTAGGGATGTATCCTATTTCATAATGTACTTAAATTGTGATAAGATACTTACTGAGTATTTAAATATACTCACCTCTGTATGATTGTTTATAATGTTGTGCATATCGTAGGTAGCTGCTACTGGATCGGAGTTATAGTGATCAGAGTTCCAGCGATATACGTCAAAGATCTGAGCCCTGGAGTTTTTATTTTTGAGACTTTGTTATTGTACATATCTTTTATTTATACGTATATACACGTAGGTTTATGTTTGAATTGAGTTTCAAACTATATTTTCTGGCTTCCGCTTTTGTATCTTGTTTTCCAAAGTATTTTGGGCCAAGTTTTAATAAAAAAGGTGTGTATATTATTTTCTCTCTCCTGAAATTTGATTTGATTATTAAATCATTTCTTAAAGTATATATATATATATTATTTGGATAAATTGTTTAAAAAATTGAGTTTCACAAAGGGGGAGAAATGAACTTAGAATTAATTGCTATTATCCCTTATTTGCATATAATACTCGATATTCATTGTGTTTTTTTAGAGTAAAACGGTGAAAAGACCTTGATATCTTGATCAGATCCATATCTTGTCTGGTTGTTGAAATATTTACAATCTTGTATCTCTTTCAAGAGTTTTGTCATTATCAAAAAGGAGGGAGAATGTTAGATCAAGGGAGATCTGCATTAAGTCCCTAACTTAGTTTTGATAATGTGTTTACTCTTTAAAGTGATAAAGATTGATTTGCAAGTTAATAGCAATCTGGGGTGCAGTAACGTACGTTAGGGTTTGGAATAACATACGTTATTCATGGAGAGACCCAGAAATTCCAAAAGATTGAATAACATGTGTTGAAGATATGTTAACGTACGTTATGGAGGATAACAATAACGGATAGTGTATTTGTCTAACGGCCATAAACTCAATTGTTGAGTATAAAAGACATGATTTTTCAGCTAGGAACTATTCTACAGCACTAGAAAAAAAAGTGCAACATTGTGGACAAGATTTTCGAGACATTGAGCAAGCATTTGAGCAAGAATCAAGTTGACCATTGAAGCTTCATACAAGATTTCCAACATTGAGCAAGCATTTGAGCTATATTGTGATAAAGTTCTCACTTGTCTTGAAAGTGAAGATTGTATAATTTCTCACTTCCCTTGAAAGTGATTTGTAAGAGAAAAAAAATAGTGGGAGGTTGAAAATTTTCTCCTTTTAACATTTCAAGAACTCGACTTAGTTCCTCAAGAAAGATGAAAATCGAACGATTCAAGATTCAACCCCCTTCTCTTGAATCCTACAAACACAGCTCGTGTTAGAGTAATAGATCCCATGAGCACGACCCTGTATTATACTAATATATTTCTGTTTAACTGCAATACAATGTTCATGTTTTTAGGTACGACTAGTATGCAACTGTTGTATCTTTGTAAATCAACCAAATATCAACTTGGAATAAATCATACGTACTTATATCATATCATATAATATAAACTACATATATTATAATCTAAATGCAAAAGATGAAAATTTTTGAGAAAATATAAATTGTTGAGCAATAGTCTTAAAATTTGTAGTGGACGTCAAAGAATGAAACTAATGTGGGGTTTCAAAATATGTATCTTATTTCACATTTTTTCTTGTGTTATACTTATTAATGAATAGAATTGCTAGACTTGCTATTGAATATACTTGTTGTATGTTCCTTAGTGAGAAAATTAAGTAGATTTAATTAAGATGACATTTTGGTTACACAAACCTAATGTCACTTTACAAAACTCATCGGTTTTGACTTTGCTTCCTTATTGAAAGTCCGCTGCACCTACAGTAAAAAATTTCTAGATTCGCCACTGAGCAAATTGAGAGGGAGGCCGACTAAGGCGAGTTCATCTGCTAAGGCTTTAGCTTTGCGCAAGTAATCACTGACAAACATATCGTTCTTGCCTAGTTTTTGAAATTCAATACGTAATTGCAACCGACGATTTTGAGAAATAGACCCAAAAGTGAAAGCAAGCGCTTACCAAATAGTTTGAGCATAGGTAAAACCAATGATGTAATAGAATACTTCTTTAGAAAGAGAGGAGAGTAGCTAGTTGTAGACAGTTTGATCAGGTTGAAACTAAGTGATATAAGCTGGATTAGAATTCATGAGGTGTTAATTGAGTTGACAATTTAGCCCCCTGAAAGATTTGGGGAAAATTTAACAAACCTTACACTTAAGGTTTGCATATTGAGGAAATAGCCATTAAATTTGTAAATTGTAAAAATGGCAACCTAAGCATATTATATTTAAAAAATAGTCATCCCTTAATTAACTGAAAATCAGCCCATG
>CANYCX011510001.1:0-10016 GCA_948193385.1 Breynia disticha f. nivosa | reverse complement strand
TATATATATATATAAGGTGGCTTGTTGATAGAGATCTGATGAAAGATCTAATGCCTGAGTTGCATGTTGGATGATATGAAATTGTGTATGAGAGCTTTATAAATGCGAATTTGATTTGCAGGGGGATTGCAATAGGTTTTGGGATATCCATATTATAGACGTTATATAGCAGGTTTACGTAAAGTATGAACTTGCTAATTACAGAATAAAGGGCGTATTAGCGTAACACAAAACTTAATCCATGGATGTGCTCACAAATACTATCGGTATTCTGACAATATAATGGAATAATAAGAATAGTAAAATCCGACCTGTTGAAATTAAGTTACTTTACGTAACTTTAAGTTAAAGAAAAAGTAATAAGAATGGTAAATACGAGAATGAAAAGAAAAGTTTTAAATTATACGTAATTAACAGGATAGTTAGAATAGGATGTTTTACGTGAACTAGACTCTGCACCTTTAGATATGCAAGATTTGGGATAAAAAACTTGACGTAAATGATTATAACTCAGTAGAAGTGATACTGAAGGAATAACTTAGATAATAAGTAATGAATTACAATTGTACGAACATTAGGTGGAACATAATGTGTATTACTTATACAAACCTTAGTAAAGAAGATAGAGAAATAATTTAAAGGTGTTCTTGAAATACGAGTGCACTATGCTTTATAAGGTCAAGTAAGTGTTATAAGGGTGTACACTTACTAATTTTTATACTCACATATATATATTGTTTATGATTTTTCTATAAAAATCTTAGAGAGGTTGTTGAGGAGATCTTCAACATATATTCCTTGAGCATCTGAGACTATACGCCGCAACATCAGAATATCCACCTAGATTTTCTTTTGTTACTCTTTATGATGTATCTTGAAAAGCTATCATTTTTCCATTGGAAAAAACATGTGTAAATATTATATTGTGCATTTTACTTGCCCTTGTAAATGATTTAGAAATGGTTTGAATTCTGAATATTTCATATACACGTACATTTTTATTTATATGGTTTGCTTTTGATGTTTTAGTTTATTTTTTATCAGTTGTTTGGAATATTTTTAATTTGCAAAATATTTATATGGAAAATGGTTGATATGGTTAATTGGGAAATAAAAATGGAGAATAAATTTAGGCATCACAGTGTTCATCAATAATAAGAAATCCATAACTTATTGGCTCATGAAAAACCCAACTAAACCTTCTAAGTTGTTGTGCAGTAGAAAGAACTTCTACTTTTTCATGAGGATTCTATTGTATCTTTAATTTCTCCTTTTGATTAGGAGTATGGGACACTTAAATTTCTTTAAGTTCTTCTTTACTCCCACTATCCTTCTTGGGAATAAACTCTTTCTCAAATCAAATATCCTTTTGAGCAACAATCACCTTGTCCTCAGCAGGGTAGTGAAAGTTACATTTCTTTGTCTCTTTAGGATATCCAAAAAACAAACACTTAAAAATTTTGGTGGAAATCTTGTCCACACGTAATTTCTTCATGTGTAACTTGCATCTCCAAATCCTTAGGAAGAAATATTGGGCCTTTTCTCATCCATATCTCATATAAAATCTTTTTTTACGAATTTTGTTGGAGTTTGCTTTGTAGGAACATAACAATGTTAAGAGGATGACCCTAAATTAAGATTGGAAGAGTTACATGAATCATCATACATCAAACAATGTTTAAAAAAATTTCATTTCTCCTTTTAGATGCACCATTCCATTGTGGTGTTTAGGAGTGAGTTATAAATAATTCCACTAGCTCTTTGATAGTCATTAAATTATCTACTTAAGTATCCACCACTTTGATATGATCAAATGTCCTAAATACATTTGTCAAGTTGGTTTTATATTTTGTTCTTAAATTCCTTAAACTTCTCAAAAGTTTCAAATTTATGCCTCATAAGATAAACATAGATATAATGACTAAAATCATTTATGAAGGTTATAAAGTAGTTAAAACCACCTTTAGCACTTGTGTCAAATGGTCCACATACATCACTATGTATTAGAGCTAAAAGGTCACTTATCCTTTCACTTAAATTATTGAATGGACTTTTAGTAATTTTTCTTTGTAGATAAGATTCACATGTAATAAGACATAAGGTTGAATGAGCCAAACACTCTTACTCTTTGGAGTCTTTTGATGTGTTTCTCATTAATACGACCTAAGTGATAGTGCCAAAACCTTAAACCCTAAGTTTAACACTTGTGTCAAGTCTTTTGATGTGTAAAGCTTTTTGGACAGAAAATGAACTAGAGAGGAGTTTGGTTGGTGGCGATTTCAAGGAGAGTTAGAGAATCAGGGATTTTTGGATTTTCTCTTAAGGATTTTTTGTACTCTTTCATTTATTTTATTTTCTTTATGTTTTGTCTGAAGTTTATGATGTTAAGATAAATCCTGACTTTAGTTGATATATTTTGAGGATTGATGTATTGTTTGTGAGATAATTATTCTTGAACTAATTTATTGATTATTGAGTATTTATTCAATTCATGTGTTAAATATTTTTGTTATTTTCATATTGATTGAGTTGAGATGGTCACTTAATTTAATTGTTATGATAATAAGCTGCTATTTGAGAATTGTGGGTGTCAATAATTCTTAGCAGATTGGTGGCAAATTAATATTGGTGTCAATGGTATGTTGTCCACTATTAATGGAGCTGAGTAATATGACTTAAATGGATCTGGTTGTCTAAAATTTTTTAGTCAGAGATTAGGTTTCTATAATTATTAATGTAATCTAGAATCAAATTCGATCGAGGTATCTGAGGAATTATTCTTAGGCTAGGGAAATACTCCAATCAAAGTGTCTCAGGAATATCATTTAACTAAGTAGAAATTGGTCACTTGAGCATTTTTTTATGTGTATAACTTTTCCTACTCAAACACAATGAATATATTTTTAGTGTTAATGATCAAATAATTAAATCAACTGAAGAATAACTTTGCTAGGCTCTTTTATTACTGAATTCTTATTTCACTTTATTACTATTTTTTATATTTCCTTTATTTATTTAATTTTTGCAATTTTAATTTTACAAAAAACAAATTTCCTTCAAAATATTTTTTTCCCAATTTTATTTTCCATTGTTTTTACTTTCAAATAATTGGTTTACTGGTCTCTGTAGATTCGATCCTACTTTTGCTATACTTGGTAAGTTCCAGAGTGGGTTATTTATATTTGTTAGTCTCGACAACTATCACATAGAGTATACTATATAGTTCATTTCATATTTTACATACATAACTTAATTGAAATATTCAAAGATAAATGATTTATAAGGCGAGACTATACTCTTAATGAAGTCAAGTTCGCTTCAATATCTTTGGTTAGTACACTTAATTAATCAACATACATTTGCATTTATATGACTTATTAAGTCACTTTTCATTGTTAATCATCTTTTCATATAAACACATCTCGTATATAAATCAAATTCTTCAACTTTAAAGTCATGATATACATGTTTGTTTTATATATACTAGATGATAACTTTACTTATTATCTTTCCAAATAAACTTAGTTCATATAATTAAAACATTTGTTCTTTGACGTCTTTAACATATGTTTACTTTTATACGTACCAAATAATTATTTCAAAGATATTTAGGATAAACTATCTTGATTTCTTCTTTTGTATTTTTGTTATGTTGAATTTATTTGACAAACATGGATATACTAAAAACTTGCATAATTTTATAAAATAGTAATATCAAAATCCAATAACATCTAAAAATTATGAAAATTGAACTATTGTTTAACCCAAGGTCAACAATTAACATTATTCATAAAATCAAACTAAATCCATGAAAGAGAAGATGATTAAAGAGGCTCTACATTCTCTATCCTTGGTGAAGAGGCTAAGTTGTCATTCCTTAAAGCAACAATCTACTTCCATTTACTTATACATTTGAAGAACAAATGTCAAAACATCCAAAACTAGTACCAAATAATAAAGTGGTAGAAATACTTAAGCCTGATAATATCAAATGCCTAAAATAGAAGCTTTGATCATATTCTTCTTTCGCTCTTCCCTATAGCATTTGCAGTTCTTCCTCCAATGACCACTCGGGTTACAATGGAGGCAATTATTCTCATTCTCCTTGAACTTTGGCTGGCTTACCTTAGGAGGTTGAGGTGGAGTTTTAGTTTCATTCCTACTATGCTTAGTACCATGGGTTTAGACTTAATCTTTTCTTTCCCACTATTCTTATTGATTTGTTCCCTTGGACCATGAGAATAGGATTTGATTTCTGTTGAATGGCCTATTTTGTATTCTTTAAGATCTCGTGTAGCTCCATCCCTAATTGTTCATTCCATGCATACTAAAGTTCATGATGAATTAATCAAATGCATCTGTCAATGACCCCAGAATCATATCAATGGCCAATTATTTAGGAACCCATACATATATCCTCTTAAGGGTATTAAGATACCCTTTTATCTTTAATGTATAGGCACTAACAGGAGTACCATGGTCATCCTACAAGAGGTGAGAGATTTTATGGTAGAAAACCTCTCAATTTGAGTCTACTCCTAAAACATGTCTTTCAGGCTCACTATAATCTCATAAGCTTCCTGGTTCATGAACTACATATCGAGAACAATGGTTGTCATTATGAGACATGTGAAATTGTTGGAATCATTCTTTTTCATCTCAAAGTCTTTCCTTTGAACTTCTAAAGCATCCCACAACACCCTAGTCAAGCTGAGCTTGTAACCTAGATTTTAAGCTACTTTGATAGGGAAATACCCAATCATATTTCAAATATGAATCTTAGATCAAATGGATTAACACCATAAAGTGTTAGGCACAAAAGCCCAATTTATGTTGCCTAGGTGTGGTCATACCATTTGATGTTAAGTCAGACCCACATTCACAAACCACACTTCTTAAAAAAAAAGGGTGCACCTAGGACTCATTGTGTATGTGACCAATGTTTGATTTTGTCATCATGGTTTGAATTGGGAAGGTAACATTATAACTTACTATTTCCATGAATTCATTTTAATTACAACTTATCATGGCATATGCTTTTGACATTCAATCATAATATGACATATCATATTTTTGCATAAAAGTAAACGTGAGATCATGGGCCAAACATACAAATAAATATCTATATTATTACATAGATGGATCTTCAACTTGTGGGCTCTAAGTTTGGTTGGTTGGGCTCTCCATTCTGGTCTATTGGGCTTTGCACTCCTTAGACTTATTTACAAAATCTACATTCTAATTTCCATACTAAGAAACTTAAAACAAAAATTTACAATAATCTAATAAATGCATGTAGGCCACATTAAAATACAAACATTGGGGCCATGAATGCACCATGTAATTTCATTCATTCAAATAAAAATTGAATATCACAAAATAAAATATCCATTCATGATTAATACAAAAGTCTAATTTCAGAATTATTATGCCCAACCCATTAAGGAAACTGATTTTAGATTAATTAAGAAAATCCTAGCGGCAAGCTTGGACCGAGACAATGAACTCATTGAATGATCCATTCTTTAAAAACCACAATTTGCATGGTAAAAGGCTTGTGATATAAACCAAATTAGCAATTAAATTATAATATCCAATTTTAACATAAGTCATTATAAACATAACAAAAATTATTAAAATTATTCCATGACATGCATAAATATGATTGAAACAATATTAAAACCATATAGCATGAATGACATACATTATACATACACAATATACAATTTGATGCATAAAACAAAGAGTCAAACATAGTACATAGTCAGAACATGAAATTACATGGATAGAGTACAACAAGTACACGGTCAAACAGGACTATGTACCAATAAAACATACTACACAGGGAGGCCAGTGGGCTACACGGACAGCTACAATGTTTGTGTACGTTGGTAGCAACCCAAAAATAGGCAGAAAGCAACATCCATTCAGACTCAATTATGTGTAAAATTGATCCAGACATCAATTAACACATTACCCATGAATATAGTTCATTCCAAATCAAGTTTTAACTATTTTTTATCATTTTAACAATATTTATGTCGATTAACATGTCAAAATACTCGTTTTAAACAAATTAGGTTTCAATACCAATGAACATGCCAATTCCAACATCTTTTAATGTTACTCTTATTAAACAACATGTTTGTCAAATAACATAACACTATTATTATTTAAAAAATTAAAGAAAACATTTATATATTAAAGCACAAACTAATTGACATTAAAATATGATCTTTAACGAAAAGAATCAACTTCTTTTATGTCTACAACTATGAACATTCACTGATGGAAAGTTTATAATGGTTGTGATATCCTTAGTACATTTCAACATGTCACTTGATAGAATCTATGACCGATACTAAACAACTAGGCACCAATTTTCTTTCTCCGTAAAATATTACTGTACTTTGCTCTTATGGTTCAATGAGTACTTCTTTTACAAATCAATCTACCTTAGCTTGGTGTTGTGCTAACCAATCCATTCCCAATATAATATGAAATTCATTTAATTTCACTATAATTAAATTTGCTAACAACTCTACATTATGAATCTTTATTACGCAATTCTTGTACATTGTATACAGTCATATTATTTCCCTTAAAGGGGTATGGAATCCTATGCTTTGAGTCAATCATTTAGGTTTTATTTTCATTGTGTGTATTATTTTGGATGTAATGAATGAATGCATAGAACCTAGATTAATAAGTGCATAAACAATAGTATCAAATAAGTAAAACTCACAAGTAATGACCTGTGGGTCATTGGCAGCTTTTTGTCTAGACATGACAATTACTCTAGCCTATCCATACGGTTGAGTCCCTAAGGCTCCTTTGCCTTTGTTAGATGATGGTCTGCTGCCACTCTTATACCCCTGCCTCAGCTACCACTAGCGGTGGACATCGCTGGATACTACTCTCCACTAACAATTGTAATATGTGTAAATATCCTCTTATTTCCCCTCTACTGAATCTTTTAGGACAATTTTTAAAGAAATTTCCTATCTAAACATTATAATAGTAACCTCCTATCGACATTCTGCACTATCATGTATGCCTCCTCAAACACTACTAGCATACAAGCTGGGTCATCTCTGAAACTAGAGTTACACTTATCTATTCTCCTCTACCATACCCTCTACTAAATCCTCTGTCAAATGACATTTAAAGTTAAAGAGGTCAAGCTCAAGACCTAGTATATATACTCTGTATCAGTAAGAGTAGGAGTGTAACTTTTTTCCTTGATGTACTAGAGTCCCCTAAGTGTATCTTTCTCTTTTATTTTCCTTCTTTGTCATCATCACCTTTCATGAGTTCCTCTACTTTTCCTGTATCAACTCTCAAGTCTGTGTAATTTCTCATTTAAATCATGTTGATTTGTCCTTAGATGTTCTTATTTAGTCCATTCTTAAATCACCTACATTTATCCTTCTCTGTAGGGATAATACTAGTAGTATAGTAAGATAATTGGATGAAATTCATCTTATACTCTGCTACTGTAATATACCTTACTTTAAGTCAAAGAACTCCTTCTATTTTACATCTGTATAAAATTCTATCATATACTTCCTTCTGAATTCCATTAAAAGTCATCCTAGGTCAGTACTAAAGGAAATTCCAAAGCTTAAGGAACAACTTTCCACTAATTATAGACATCCCTTTGTAGTAAAGATACTGTAAAATCTAACTGGCCCTCTTGTATTACCTGCGTCATGTTAAACACTCTTTCATTCCTTTTCAACCTGTTCTTGTATCTGATACGATATAGATTCATCAGTGGGTCTCTTTATACAAGATAGTATTGTGGGATGAATGTGCAAAATTATAATATTATGGATGCTTTGGGTCATAGGGCTCGTGATATGAAGGAGCATGTCACATCTGTACTATGTCTTGTTGGTTTGTTTCTCCCTCTCTCTCTTTGGTAGCTGACATGGATGAGACATGCCCTATATCTGAATGCAGATAAAATTTAGCACACAATTCACAATATGCAAACACATATGTATGTAATGAATCACACACACTCAATAATCCTTAGGGATCCTATCCTTGCTAAGATACCAAAATATAACACCTAAACTAATTATCCAGTGAATCTTATAATTAACATTTTAGTTAACATATATAACTAAATATTTTGAAATTTTTGTATAGTATTATATTTCTACTATTTATATTATTTATCTACCATTTATTTATTAATTATAAATCATTTTAATAAAAAAATAGTATATAGCACAACCTCTAACACGACCTAGAACATGGCCCGTGTTAGTGTAACACGTCCTATGGGCACACCCCATGTTATAATACCACGCCCCTTGTTCTCGTTTAAAATGGTACCCCTGTCAATTAAGCACGACCCGTGTGAATCCTTCATTATTTATAAATAACTTTAAGGTAAACCTAAAATTAACCAAACACTAACGAAATCGCTCCTAGCTATCAATCTGAACTTGAAACCAATTTTAGCAATATTTTTTTCTTTAAAACACAAGGGTTGGAAGAGAGATCAAATGAAATAATAGTTTGTCCAGAACATACAATGCAAACCATACATCAAAAAATGCGGAAGCCGTGGAAATCATTTGGTATGACAACTTTATAGAAACCCATCCATACTAAGGTATGAATAGAAACACAAATATACACACAACCAAAACAACTGGGAGCCTGACCTTCAGTACCGCACCGCTAGCCTCGCCGATCACGTAGTCCCGTCCCTAGTACCTGTCACTTTGCACATAAATCAACAGTAAACACAGGTATACTCTTTAAGTGATCCCCTAGTGTTATTAAAGCTGGAGTGCAGGGGAGTCCTTGGCCTTCCTGACCTATCCTCCTTAATGGCTCACCACAACCATGCCACAATAAATTATTTATACATTCAAATCATAATCACATTAAATAGTCACAAACCAAACACATAACTCCTATAAGGTCACATAATCATCAATCAACCTGACCACCTTCTATTCTCATTTATACACAAATGCAATCCAAACTAACCACAACACACGTCATGCCATAAGGATTTTACATTCAACCACAAACCCATATCACTTTCCTTTAAGGACGTAACCATGGCATTATCATTAATCTCAACAATTCAATGCACTCAAACACTAAATCTCATTTCATCCATAAACACTCAACATCAATCCATATCATTTCACATACTACATATATCACAACACATACTATAAAGCTCGTATAATGCACTCATCACTCATTCACAAATTATGCTCATCTCGTAATCATAATTCAACACACATTCAACTTCCATGAACTCAATGACGTGTATGTATAATGAATGCATAATGTAATGCTAATGCATTGTCCACACACATATGTACCCCGAGGTCTAAAATCATCGGGCCTAGCCCGGCATCAAATCTTTGGGCTCTTGCTCGGCATCAAATCATCGGGGCTGGCCCAGAATCAATTCACATTTGGGCTAATCCCCAATTGTTCTCACAATCGGGCTAGTCCCCCATTTATCATAATCCATCAGACCTTGCCCAACATCAAGCTCTTGCTCGACATAAACATAACAGTAGGAGTCAAGCTCTTGTGTTCTCAAACAATTGGGCTAATCCCCCATTTTATCAATTGTGAGCCATATGCTCCCTTTTTCTTAATGCATGAACATACACGTGCTCATGCCAACACAATAATACTATGTATGAATGCAACTTCATGCAATTCATCTCAATTCTCTCAAAACATATGCACATGAACGTTCCACAACAATATCTCAATTCGTAACATCGTTCATAAGGGCCAACTCGTGGCATCTTTTAACATATACCAAATCATATGGAACACTCATAGCATACATTAGCAAGTTCAAACATTGCCATAAACTATTATTATTTTCCCAACGCCATTTTTCCACGTGAATCACATATGTTCATATTCATATCATTCATAACATACCATTTATATAGCCCTTAACATTATAACATACGATTCCTTAAGCCTTCGAAATCAATAGACCAAACCATATCAGT
>CANYCX011509844.1:0-17275 GCA_948193385.1 Breynia disticha f. nivosa | reverse complement strand
TTTGCATCTAAGAACATGTGCATTCATTATTTAGACTTCGATCGCAACTCACATAACTTTCTTTGCACTCATAAGGAATCGAATATCATAAACACATATTTCTTTTAAAATAAAAATCCCTATTTTCAAATTAAATTGGACGGATTTGTGGGGCGTTACACTAGGGCTCAACGCACTCAAAGTAGCATTGGGGATAACCAGAGGAGCGCTAGTGGGAATAGAGGTCAGGGTGCATCTTTTGGGAGAGCTGGATCATATTCTAGAGGTCATCGGACTACCCAGACGCTAGCACTAGTAGCACCTCAGGCCAGAGTTTATGTTATAGTTGGAGGAGATGTTGTGGATGACCCGAACGTCATTTTTGGTATTGTTTACATTTTGGGTTTACCTACTTACATGTTTATAGACTCTAGTGCATTTTTGGTATTGCTTACATTTTGAGTTTACCTACTTACATGTTTATAGACTCTAGTGCATCATGTTCATTTATTGACTATGATCATGCATTGAAACTAAATGTGAAGATAGAAACCTTAGATTATGTGATAGTGGTGTTGATGCCATCTGGGGAAGTGGTGAGAGTGAATAACGAGGTGAGGTCTTGTCCGATAGTGATAGGCACCAGGGAATTTCAAGTGGATTTAGTGGTAATCCATTTAAAGGATTTTGAGTTGATTCTAGGCATGGATTGGCTCTCTAAACATAGAGCGGTAGTCGATTACTTCTCGAAAGAAGTCTCTATCGAGATCGAAGGGCGAAAAGAGATTCTTTTTGTGGGTGATAGAAGGGTGATACCTTCCTGTTTGATCTCCGCAATGCAAGCAATAAGTTTAATAAAAGAAGGTTGTGAGGCGTATCTTGCTAGTGTGGTAGACACTACGAAGCCTAGTGTGGGAGTTTCGGAAGTTTCGGTGGTATGTGAGTACCCGGATGTCTTCTCGGAGGACCTTCCCAGACTGCCTCCTAGTAAGGAGGTAGATTTTGAAATTGAGACCGTACCGGGAACAGCTCCTATATCGATATCAACCTATCGAATGGCTCTAATCGAGTTGAAGGAGTTGAAAAAGAAACTAGAAGAATTACTGGATAAAGGTTTCATTAGGCCTAGTATTTCTCCGTGGGGAGCACCCGTATTGTTCGTTAAGAAGAAGGACAGAAGCATGAGGTTATGCATTGATTACCGTTAGTTGAATCGGGTGACGATGAAGAACAAATACCCGCTACCCCGAATTGTTGATCTTCTAGATTAGTTGAAAGGAGTAGTGGTTTTCTCCAAAATCGGCTTAAGGTCAGGGTACTGGCAATTGAGAGTAGAGAAGAACTCAGTGCCTAAGATAGCGTTCTGAACCAGATATAGCCACTTCGAATTCACAGTGATGCCATTTGGGTTGACAAACACTCCAGCAGCTTTTATGTCCTTAATGAATAAGATCTTCCAACCTTATCTAGACACTTTTGTGGTGGTCTTCATTGACGACATTTTGATATATTTGAAAAGTAAAAGTGAGCACGAGGAGCATTTGAGAGTGGTTTTGCAACTTTTGAGAGGTAAGAAGCTTTTATGTTTTTTACTCTTTTAATTAGTATGTCGAGGAAAAAAATAAGCATGAACTAATTGAAGCATCATTTCAACTAAATAAGTCTAAGTAATTTGTATTGAACTATAATTAACAACTAAGCATAGGGTTTCCACCATATAGTTTGCAAATGAATAAGATGTGGTGAAAAAAGTTTAAAATTTGCTTAGCTTTCAATTAAAAAAAGGAAAAATTTAACAAAACTACAACATTCAGATTATATATTGTGAAAATAACACTCACGTTTAGTAAATTGTTGGTATAACCAATGAAACAATTCATATTAGAAAAATAACCAATTATCAATTTGTCTCTGTAAGTTCACAAAGGTTCACAAAAATATATTGATACAAAGTTCAACAGATTGTCAAACTATATTTAAACAAAATTTACAGAAGTTCACAATATCAATATTAAAAATTATTTGTTCATATTAGTTCACATAAGTGAAAAATAGGTTCATAATTATTCACAAATATATGTTAATAAAAGGTTAACTGATATCATATATAATAAACAAGTTCACAAAGGTTCACATAAAAATTAGTTATATTCACAATATCAAATCTTAAAAATATTACTATTACAATATAGAAACTAAAGATGGTTAAATTTACAATTTATAAAACTCACGTGCTATTATGACAAAATCAAACTTCAAAAGTTACTCTGAGAGTAATTAACACTTAAAAAATGTAACTGATGTAAATCTGTAGTCGACCAATGATAATGTCATATATCAATAATTTAGGCCCAAGTATTGCAATTGTATACACCAACTTCAAATTTAGTACAAGAAACTAGCAATTATAACCGCATGTAGTGGAATATAACATATTACAGTTATATTAATTATATTTAATTTAAATTATAATATATATTTTTTATAAGTTATTTTATGTAATTAATAATTTTAATAAAAATATTTAAAATATAACAAAGAATAAATAAATATTTTGAATTTATTTATTTTTAATTATGTTATAAGACTTTTTTCATCTAGTTAAATTTTTATATATTAATTATAATATTCATCCACTTTAAATAAGTACTATTGATAATATTTGACTGAATGTTATATTATTTTTATTATTAGTATATGTAATATTTTGGTTATTATTAATTTATTTATTCTTATCATGTATATTTTAAATATAAAAATTTTATAAAACTATCACATTAATTAAAATTAATAAATAATATCTTATTTTAATGAAATGCATATCCCTAATATGAGACGTGTTCTATGTGATTTTTTTCAAAAATTGAATTCAAATATCATGTTTATTTTTTCAATTTGAAAATGGATATAAATGAAAAATGTTGCTATTTTTTTTTCTGTAATTGCATGTCATGTGTCAACTATTTGTTAAGTTAAATACCTATTTTTAAATTAGTATAGTGTTAAAGTTGACTAGGTTCATAATAATCAAAATTTTAAATGTATAATAATTACATGACGGGGTGGTGGCGTAGTTGGCTAGCGCGTAGATCTCATAGCTTAGAAGAGTGATCCTGAGGTCGAGAGTTTGAGCCTCTCTCACCCCATATTATTGTGTTTTATTTTAACCCTCAGTACGGAGGAGGGTATTTGTGTGAATTCAGTGGTAAACCCTAGTTGCTTCCGCCTTCCCCTCTATACTCTATATATATAACCACCATCACTGCCCCTTGGCATTACTTCCACCAATAATGCTTCTACTCTCACTTGCTTCCCGTGTTATGTTTTCCTTATGAAATTTTCAGTTTAATTCTTTATAGTTTTCAAATGGGTTTGTTTTACTTGTTCAAAATGGCGTTATCTTACCTTGTTGCCCATGATGATGTTAAATATACTATGAGAATTCTTTTCCAATGAAACCAAAATTAAATCTGAGGCAATAGAGGTATTGTAAACGGATTCAGGTGGAGTAGAAAGCTTAGTGAATATGAGAAGTATATTGCAAGTGATGTTAAAACAGACAGGTTTTATCAGCCAATGGCATAAACCGGCAGAGGTTTCAGATTTGGTAGAACAATGGCAATGGTCATGCTCTTATTGCAGGAACTATTTTTCAACAGTTGTAGAAACAGGACTCTCCACTATTCTATCATCTTTACTGTTTTATTTCTGATTTCATACTTTTCAATTCATATTAGAGCCTTCTCTGTCAACAAACTCAATGAGGAACTGCTCGAAGCCGTGGGAGTATAAACGGACCGAATTAATTGTTACTCTCAACCTTTTTTAAAAAAAAAAATTAATCAACGTATCAGAAATTTTTTAAACTGAACCAAATTAAAATCTTTTTGGTTGGTTTGATTAACCGGCTAAAATAATTGAATTTTTTAAAAAAAAAACTGCGATTAAACATTATATGTAAATTTGAGAAAAAAAACTTATAACTTTTTTATAAGAAAAAAAAATATTAATTAAAATTTCTATATATTAAAAATATTTTATAATATTAAGCACATAAATGTTTTACATAAATTAAAATTATATTAATATTATTTTTAAATAATCAGTCCGTTAATCTGTTTTCATCTGATTAACTGTACCTCATAAGTCTAAAAAAGTCAGTAAATCGAACCAATTTTTCTGTGGGTTAACTAACCACTTTGGTCGATCTAATCATGTTAAGCCCTTTTAAAACGTTGGAAGTCAGCTGCATTAAATGTTACACTGCCCGCCCATGTTTTACTTTTAGCCGATCTTTCATCATTTCTTCAAGATATATCTAACAAACAGCTTCTTTTATCTAACAATCTTGTTTCTCTTTTTTTTTAATTTGATTTAGCATGCAGGAGCATCATTAAGACAGAAAAAATAATTTCTCTTTAACACAAAAATATTTTGTCCTACTCTTCTTGTTGTATTATTCATTGTAAACTTCTTCATTAACCTCAAATGATTTTTGTTAAGTTTATGTATATTCTTGCTTATTATCAAAATATAGATGAAATTTAATTTATCACAACTATTGGTCTAATATTCTTTATAATTTAGGTATAAAGAATGAGTAAACAAAATAATTTTATATTTTAAAGAATGAAAATTTTAATGGACTCTAGTGGTACCCAATAAATTAATTATCAAAATTTCAGTAGATGAATGCAATTGAATGACTCAAATACACAATTAATTAACAAAAGAAAGAAGAAAAAATAAATTAAAAATTATATTGAAACAAATAATAGAAAGTGCATTATGAATTTCTATTTCAAGTTATTCACTCTCTTGTTTATTTTTAAAAATAAAACGTGAGACAAAGAGAACATTAGAGCAATTATTTTACACTTAATTCTAAGCACAGAGATTCGCTAAAACCCTATCTTTTCAAAGCTTCTCATTGATGCATTCGCATTTAATGAAAATCAATGACATGATTTGTTCATGCAAAGAAATTCCCGCCCTTATAACTTTTTCTATAAACATCATACCAAACCATGTAAAAAATGACGACTACTCTAACAGAAATGGTGCAAAGTAAAAATATAGAGAAAGAAAGAAGCTATCGTAAAATACAAAGGAGAGAGAAGAATAGAGAAGAATGTATTGATATTATATGGTATATCCCAAATACAATATTCTAACCTTAGTATTTATACTTGATAAACTTTTAAATTTAAATTTTCAATTAAATAAATATCCCAATAAACTAACAAATTTATATATTCAAAAATTGAAAAAATTGTATATAAATTATACATAATAAATGATACATTAACAAAATTACAATAAAGTATAAAAGGAAATTAAAAAAAGAATACTGAAAAGATTGTACATTAAAAATTAATAAAAACCCTAAAAACAAAGAAATACAACTTAACATAAAAATAAGAAAAGAAAATAAACTAAGAAAATAAGAAATATAACATTAAAAACCTACAAAAAAACAAAACAAGAAAATTAGTTAGTTATATAATATAAATAAATAAACATAACTTAAAAATAAGAGAAGAAACAAAAGAGAAACAATAAAAGAGTTATGAATGTGAAGGAATTTACCGTAAGTAAAAGAATGAAACAGTAAGATAAACCTAAAAAAATAAAAATAATTAGTTATTAATATATGAAAGAAATAAGAGAAGAAGAAGAAGAAATGAGAGAGTTGTGAATGTGTGAAGATTGTGATAGTGAAGGATATGTATAGGGTAAATTTTAGAGGGAAAAAGTAAAAATTTAGGAGGGAAAATTGAGAAGAGAAGAGAGTTTTCGCGGAAATTTTTTTGGGCAACATAGCGTCGAACTCCAATGTAATATGGCGTCAAACTTCGACGCAATATTACGTCAGAGTTCAACGCAAAATAGACAGATTTATATTATATAAAATTTTTAAGTAAATCGTAATTAGAGAATTAATTTAAAAAATATTAACTTTTAAGAAATAATAAAGAAACTTAATAAAATTTAATTAAGTGAAAATTTTAAAAGTAAAAAAATTTAAATGTATAAAGAAAATGTAATATTGATGAAATTGATAACACTAAGTAAAAAAATCTACAAAACTTGGTTATCATCATCACTACCATTGGCCCTATCGGCCTGTCCAACTCCCGACGACGAAGGCCCAAGCAGCCCATTCATATCCATCCACGCCTGGATTCGTTCACACTGTTGGTCCATCTCCGCCCGCATATGCTGCAATCGCTGCTCGAACTGCTGCTGAACCTGCTGTCGAATCTAGGCCTGCATGTCATCAATACGCAACTCGAACGCAGCATTCATCTGAAATGTGCGTGAAATGCGAGGCTCTGACGCATAATAAACACGTGCATAGGTGTCAAGACCAGAAACATAACTGTCATGTCTGACACCTCTAGCAGCCTATAGGAATGAAGCTCGTCGATCCTCCTGAGTTGGCTGCGAATCAGGAGTAGGCAGCCGCTTACTAACAAACTGCTGATATTGTGCCTACATATAAAAAAAGTATAAAAAATCACATAAATTGCAATGTAAGTAAATTAAGTTGAAAGAATTGCATTTATACGTACATGTATCTGCTAGGATTATGGATCGACGGAGCTGACACCTTCATGTTGCATGTGAACCTCATTTTTAAATTCTGATTTCCCTGATAAACATTATATTTTAAAGAAATGATACAAGATCAAATCTAAAAACATAGGAGAGAGAAAATATAAAAGATATATATACACGCTCATTTTGTAAATCTCGGCCCATTCTATTGAAGTTTCAAATAACAAACAACAGTGGAAACAAAATAAGTTTGAAAACATTTCAAACTAAAAGTCGCGTGTATATACAGATGTTTACAATATGTACAACGAAAAATCTCAAAAATGAAAACGGGAGCTTGACCTTTGACGTAAGCTCAGAAAACACCGATTAGCTCTATGGTCCAGCAACAGCAGCTACCTACGATCTGCACAATCATTTAAAAAAATAACGGGGTGAATACAAACAATACTTAGTAATTATTCTTAGCTTTGATAACTTAAATGATGTGCAGAGGAACCATAAATTAGCACAACGACGTGCCTATCTATCTTGTCCCTAGGCATCCCCGTATGCCAGAAAAATAGTTTCACACAGATATCAAAACAGCACACAACAAATCAACCACGCATGTTTATATCTTAATTTAGCACACAACATTGAAATAAACTGGCACACAACTTCAGTACGATCACACAAATCAATCATACCTAATATCGAACCATATAGGTAGCGATAAGAAGAAATTCACATAGACAGTAATTCGAAAGCACACAGAATTTTATAGTCTTTATCTCACACAGGAATAAATAAATAAGATCACACAGATCTCAACAACTTTCATTCAATATTGCACACAGCAAATACGAACCACACACGTTCAATTATATCAATCCTCAATCATACATATATGAATGTAATGTATGAAATGAAATGAAATGCAATTTCACACAGAATACCCCAGGTATTGTCTACCATAGCACACAACAGTGGAATTCCTCTATCGCACACAACAGAGGTATGGCATATAGCCTAAGCACACAGCTCTAAGCGAAGCTCGTAAATACGGACCATAGCACACAACAAGTCCAAGATAACACACAGTAATCCTTTATCCACACAGGAATCATATTTCTTGTCACACAGGCTCGTGTCACACAGTCTCGTGTCACACAAATATGTAAATATATGAATGTAACTAATATGAATATCATTCATATTTGCACACAGCATTTGAATGACATTCATTCAGCACACAGCACAGCATGCCGCACAATATTCATCTCACCTCACACAGAGCAAATCAAACAATACCATACAGGTATTCAATCAATATCCAATCAAGTAATACCACACAGGTAAACAATTCATTTCGAATCAAAACATACCAACACAATCATAAACCAACCATCTCATATTCACTATGGTTCATCTAACAACTTAGCATTTCATTATAGGCCAATTATCCTTCCTTTGCCTAATCAACGTAATTCCAAATTAATTACGAATCAATTTAGTAAGCGTAAGAACACTTACCTAAGAAATAACCAAAATAACACTCTAACCCTAACTCAAACTTCGCTCAACTTTCGTACAGATCCTCCTGTACGAAATTAATTACAATATCAAGGTTATCTAACCTTAATCACATCAATTCTCAGTATAGAATCATCAAACCTTGAATAAAACCTCAATTCACTCAAAAAGATTGGAAAACAACGAGTTTACCTTGCTGAAATCTGGATAGAAACTCTAGAATTTGTCTAGGTTATGTTCTCTTGCAAAATCTATGAGTTTCTAGGTATAAAATTCAAGGTTTAAGTGTTAAATAGGTTTGGAATTGAGTTAGGAAGGGTTTGGAATTGAAGAATTTCATCTTTGGAACGTTTGGCTCATAAATATGAGATTTCCTCTAAATTAAAGTGTTTTAAGTCGGTTAAAATGGAATCTGGCCGTCCAGAACGACCTCTGAAAATGGCCTATGGTCGTTCTTAATGGCCGTTCCTTCATTATGGTTCAATTACAATGGAAACAGTTTGTGGAAACGGTTTTCTGGCCGTTTCAGTTGGTGGTTCCTCCTTAATTTCAGCTCAAAATCTATTCTGGCAGCATTTTTCATCATTTTTCATCATGGTTTCATATAACCTTATATAAACCCTTGATCAACCTTTATATATTAATATTTAAACATTTATTTATCATAATTTTAAGACGAAAACTTTCCTAGATTATCGACGAAAATTTTCTGGGATGTTATACTAATAATTACCATCTTTATTCAAAACTTTTTAACTAAAAAAATATAATTTTTACATTTTAGTGAAAATATGTTTTCCTTCATTAAATTCTAATAATGATCATTATAAATCCGCACAAACAATGTTGGCTAAAAATCAATCCTAATTGTAATAAGGGAATTCTCCTTATTATTTGCATAAAATTTTAAATAACTTTAATTAATTCAATTCCCTTTTTTTATTATTTTAATTATTTTTAATAGGATAAATGTTTTTTGCTAGAAAAAATAGTCATAATTTGGCCAAAAACTTTAAAATTACAAACCTGACCTTAACTAAACATAGAAAAACTTTTGTGGCTTTTTTAATGCAGTTGCAAACTTTGGCAACTTGAACGAGTTCCAAGGCACATGCATGCATTCTTATTCAATTTTTTAATTCAATGTCTAGTTTTTTCCTTCATATTGGTATCTAAGCATTTTACAAAATAGAGTTGTTACAAAAATAGTTTACAGTATAATAGATTAAAAAAAGTGAAATATGTCGATAATGTCTAAAATTAAATATGATCATCACTTATAAAAACAACTGAATTTGTCACAAACATAATAATATGTCAAAAAACTATATTTTAAAATGAAAATAATTAATAAAATCATATGAAAATATACTTTCTCTACCATATTAAAATTTTTGAATTCATCTATTATTTGAGGATAACCATCCGCTAAGAATAATTTGACATGAGAAAGATAAATATTTTTTCTTTGCTATGAGACAGATAAACATAACAACAAGAAAAAAGGTCATTTCTAACAAACTTTTTCCAAAAAACAAGAATATTGTCTGGAAAATTAACTTTTGAAGAAATTCGTTGTAAAGATTTTGCTCACTATAAATTTTAAAAATTCCTTGGAAAATGCATTTTCCGACTCATCTATTTTCGACGACTATTTTCTGACGAATCTAATTGGAAAATAACATTTTTCAACAAATTTCACCGAAATCCATTCATCGGAAAATTTATATTTCCAACAAATTTGTCGGAACCAGGTCATCAGAAAATGATATTTTTCTTCTTGTGCATCTTTTCTCTGCATCTCCTAATAATATAGCATTTGTAAATAATGTATATATTTGTAGTGAATTGGGCCAATTATCTTTAGGGCCAATTACATAATTACCATCTTTTACGTTTTTATTTGCAAGTTTCAATAAAAACTAAATGAATTACAAAACCAAATTTTTATTTACACTGCTTACGTCATTTTACAAACCATTCCTTCCAACAAGTTATAGCATTGTCTGATCAACTTCACTCTATGTTTACCTAAGGTAATCATTATAGTGGTTCTTATAGATTATTGCATCTCGATATTACCACCAATAAGATCAGTTAAATAGATTGGAGAAACGTTCCCTACCACTGGAGCTGTTGATTTTTTACACGACACAACACGTTCTTAGGCGGGTTTGGGTTTAGTATAAACGGATTCGTGTCATAAACATTCCGACCCGTTTATGACACGTGAAAATAAAGCGTGTTCGTGTCATAAACGTGTCAACACATTTATGCTACGATTAACTCGTTTAACATAAATGGGTAATTGTGTCATGTGTCACCACAACACATTTATGACTCGTTTATGACCCATCTAAATATTAGAAAAACACCCTAGTTCCTAAATCCTAATTGTTGATAGCATACTTAAAAATTATAATAACCCATTTTTATAACACACCCTCAATCTTGCTCACAGTCACACACCTTCAATCTTCACAATAGGACCACCTCGTAGGTTTCACTAACACTATTAGGGATTGTTTAGCATAAAGTAAGTTGTTATTGGATATATGCGTGTGAGTGGCTTTGTGAAGAGAAGTAGGAACTGCTGAACATGGAGGGTTCAAGTGGAGTGTTAAAGCAGGAGCTAGTTTTTGCTTTTTAGAATAGATAGTTTGGAGATCAAAAGACCGAAAACAAATGTTCAGAACCAAACTTTAATTTCTTCTGTATTCTTATAACCTCTTATGTATACTTAAAATCAATCCGTAATTATGTGCATTGTTTGATGAGAGACAAAGAATCAAATGGAACAATTGATTTAATTTGCAACTTAATTGGAAATTTTATTGTGTTAAACATGTCGTGTCATGTCGACACGATTAATAAATGAGTCGTCTCCATGTTTGAAAATTTAACCTGTTTAATAATCTTGTTGTGTTCGTATTTTATGTAATCGTGCCAACAGAGTATATCTACATGACAAGAACACGACACACAAACACATTTTGACAGCTCTACCCACCACCATCTCGGCGTCGTCTACCCTCTTTCTGGTGAGTTCTTGCCAACTGACTTCCGCATCTCTACCTCTAAAACCATCTCTCTCCCGCAACAACCATTGTAGCTAGAGGTTCGAGCTCCTACATTTACTACCCTTTTGGTTGACCAGTTTCAACCTGGCTTAAACGTTTTTGAATCCCTTTAGATGGTTCTAGCGTCTTACGATATAAGTGTTGTTTTTTATGGGTTGATGGAATGGACATTAATCATACAATGGACCCAAAAATCGTAAACTATGTAAATAAAAGTTCAAAAGCAGAAAAAAGTAAGTCCATACATTAAAAACAACTTAACTCATGCAAACTAAAACTAAAAAAACATACATAATATAATTACCTCCTATCTTTACTGATAGTCGGGTCCAACCGAAACAAAAAAAATCATGTACAAAAAATTGATAATATCAATTAAATATTAAATTAACAAAAATGTTATTTTAAAATATTTTTGTAAATACTTTATAGCACGTGATTAAATTTTTCAAATTTAATTAATTAAATACGATTTGGTATGTGTTCAATTAAAATGAGAATTTTGTAAAAGTGTATTTACATCAAAAATAATTCTGGTTCATGAACCGAATTAACCGGACAAATTCGATCCCATTACGAACAAGTTGGTAGGAAATAATGTGAAATTCATACACCAAGACAAGGAAATAAAATGTGAATATGGGAGGAATATTTGATATATTTTACAAGGCAACAAGATCAATCAAGGGGAATATTGATTTCTTGCAAAAGGAAAGAGCCACTACAAATACAGGAAGAAGACTAGCGTGGAAAACACACACAGACAGCAAAACTCTTTGCTTTTACGTTACTTATTGTGATTGGCCTGCTCTTTATTTTTTGTGTATTTCTCACAATTTTTCGTCATTTCCAATTTTGTTTCTTGTTATTAATTATTCTCTTTGGCGATTTAAGTCCATTGAGTCAAGGAGCCTTGAGAAAAGATCACCTCATTTTCTCATATTGCAATCGTTTGGTTAAAATTCGGATTTTCGTGCGCTCTTATTTATTTTAGTTTGGAATAATGGTAAAATTCCTGGCACGCTTATATTTTTATAACTTTATTTCTGTACATTCGCAATTAGAAAAGACGATGTTTATTCTTCTTTCTTAAAAAGAGGCAAATAATATGGCATGTTGTCGGCGAGACACTTTTAACAATGATGGTAACAAGGAACTGAGAGGCATCTGAGGCCAAGGACATAGAGGAGACTAACAGTTCCATGGTGACGCATGCACTAGGGGCAAAAACACCTAAAAGACAAATGGGTTTGGCCAGAAAACTCTTTCAGGACATACTGGAGAAACAATGGAAGGTATCCATGTCCCAAAAAGGTTAGAACCCATGGTTTCTTCCTAGTTTATGATTAACAAAGGAAGCACTAAATAGGAGGGTTTGATGAAAAAATGCCTAAAGAGGTCAGTGGGCAGGAGACTTGGGCCGAATTGGAAACTAGAAACAAAGGAAAACATGTGGTGACTATTTATCATCCCCCACATAAGAGGGAGGACATTCCCAAAACTCCAGCGCTATTACTGGTAAACCTATCACACGCACCCAAGGCTACACCGATCCACTAATGCAGCCAACCTTTTATAAAGGCGAAGGTGCTTCATCCATCATCAGGAATGTTACACAAGGAGTAGTGGTTTTGAGACTAGGGTTAGTGGTGTAACATCCTAGAATTTATATGAATTAAGTTATATGGAAAATAACTTAAAACAAAAGCAGTGCAAAAAATTCTGCAGAAAATTATAGTGAGCATGATCATGTGTGCTGAAGAGCACGACATCATGCTCATGTCTGGGAAATCAATATGACTTGTGTTGAATAAATTGAAAAATGAGCTCGTGCACTATTGAACAGAAGCACGTGTTAAGATTTTAAGGCACGACTTGTGGCACGACTCGTGCTCAAGGTCGTGTGTACTGGGTTTAATCAAATAGTATCGACTTACTCATTTATTCGCTCTTACAAACAGAATAAACAGAGAGGATTAAGCAAGCAGGTGAAAAGGGAACCCTAGAAACATTTTAACCACTGATTTTAGCAAGAAAAACCATCATATTCTTGTAAAAATCAAGCAAGAAGTCATCTAAGGTAAGAATTGTCCTTCCTTTGGCCAAGATGTATATTGACCTTGCTAAAATATGGTGTTATGAGGTTTAGGATTTAAGTTTGGTTGTTGGAAATTGATAGAGGATTGGTTGATGTTCTAGGAATGGATTTAAGTGAATGAATGAGAGATTAACAATGCCTATATGGTTGTTTGATTTTCTAGGAGGATCTAGACGACTTGGATCATAAGTTAGTTGGTGCTATAGCGGTGCAAAGCGGTGCGACTTTGTACGTTTTTTTAGGTAAGTGGTTTCCACTTACGAACCTTAAGTACTATAGATTAGTGCTTCTGTAAGTGTTTAATACTTAATGAAATTATGTTTTTAGAAAAAATTGAATAAAACATTAATAAGCTTAAAAGCTTAGAAATAAAGAATCTGAATGCTCATAAATATGTTATGATGAACTTGATTTAAAGCTCGAATTGTATTTCTTGCTTTGTGTATTATGAGCATGTTGATAGTGTCTTGTTGATTCATATGTGACATATGAATGGTGTTTGTATGCTCATTGATATCATATTGATATTGTGTTGATATTAAGCATATGAAAGCATGTGTGATATCTTATTTGCTTATGGATTATGTTGAGCATCAAATTTTCTTAAGAGCATGTGATTTGCTTGGTTATTGAGCATACATATAAGATTATTTGGCCATTTGAGTGCATTATTCATTCATTGGTGTTGCATGATTGTGTGACACTGGACTGTTATTATTTCGCGTGAGATTTGCAATGTCGAGAGAGATTCTCGATGTCAGTGAGATGCCGATAATTAAAATTGATGTAAGCCCCGAGCATTCGACATTATTGTATCTGTTGCATGGCATTCATATGAACATATCTGATTTTGGCATTCATTGTAACTTGTTGGATTCTTGTTTACTAAATTATGAATGATGGTATGTTTAAATTGAAGGTTTATATGATGAGATTTAATATATGTTGAGTGTAGTGTCCTTAGTTGAGTATTTATGTGCTTGCTTTGATTTAACTCTTGTGATGAATTTGATTGTTATATGAATGTACAAATAGTACATGTAAAACACTGAAAATGTGTTTAAAGCAACACCTTTAACAAATACTCAAAGATATGAAAAACAAGAATCGAATGAGCTAAGTCAGAAGCTCAGCACGCCCCGTACTTCTGGGTTAATCTGGAATGGGTTATGAGCATGCCCTCGTTCTCAAAGGTGGCACGATCGTGTTACCTGAAATTGTGTTGATCGAGCATGACTCATGTTAAGATTGGCACGACGTGTCAACTGGAAGTTGATATGAGCACGCCCTGTGCTCATCCGACACGATCTCGTGTTGTTCTCCTGCACTTCATTTATTCAATATTTTGATTTCCACTTACTGAGTATATTTGTATACTCACCTTCTTGAATGTTGAAATGTTGTGCAGATCGTAGTAGTTGCATTTGGATCAGAGTCGTGTTGATCAGAGGCAGATTACGATGCTGACGAGAGGTCTGGCTCCGGTTTTCAGTTTTTTAGATGATTTTATACATATACTGTACATATATTGTATATATATAGTTTGATTTTATTTTCCAAAACGTTTTACAACTTCTGCATGTGTGTTTAAATAGAATTTGGGCCCGATGATTTTATATAATATCTTTCCTTTCTCTCTCATCTCTTTATCATATTTTATGATATATTATTGAAAATGGGAAAAAATTGGGTTATTGTTTTTAAAATTTGAGCTCCACATAATATACTATTTTAACTCAGTATCGAATCACACAGATAAGTACAAGGTTGTGTACTTGTCCGTATAGTTGCCCAAGATTGACATATTAGAACTTTTTCCCTCTAACGCGTCTAAAATCATATCCAAACATTTTAAATATTTTTATGGTTTAATTACTAATTACTACAATCATTAATCATTAAAACATGGGGGACTGCCAAATTACTAATTTGCACAACCATTTTGGATTCTTCGTACTTCAACACATCACTGGTCACTAACATTCACAAACACACAAATTTTAACAACCAATCATTTTAACCAATTATCATGTCATTTCATTTCAATTGCAAAAATTCTTCACATGCTCACTTCAGTCCTCCCTCCCGTCTCCCAACTTCCCTCACAGACACACATTAGCCGCCAAATCTCCAAAATCCAGCGTCCATAAGCACTCCATTCACTACCAACAAGCAATTCCTTAAGTTCCACCCATCAAAACCAATCTGACGTATAAATACATGCCACGTGGAAACCTTTGGTTGAATCACAACCATCAACGTATACCCCATTTTTTTTTTCAAAATGGATCACCACCACACAATTCTCTCTCTTTCTCTCACTCACTCGCATCGACACACAAAAAGAAAAAGTATTCAGTGAACTCACTTGACTTGTTCGCTTGTTTCAATTCACCGTAACCCTAACTTGATCTGCCGGCGAATTCATTATCCGGTGAGTAGCACAAACTCCGGCGAGTATAATATTTACTCGAATTAGTTTTTTATATGATGTTATTTTAATTAATTGAAGAGTAAAGAAGAGGAATATTAGGTTTGGGTAATTAGGGTTTAGTTGATGGAAAACAGATGAACGTTGGATTAAGGAAGAGGTGAGGATCAAACGGCCAGGATTTCGTCACCGAATGGAGGGAGGTAGCGTCTCTAGACTTACTTCTTCTGGTACTGTTCATTTCCTACTTTTTTTCTTATAACGTGAAACCTAATACTGATTTTTAGGGTTTTTTATCTGTTTAGACAAGTTTTTAAGTGATATTGTATTGTTTCGGGTGCAGTTTTGTTTTAGAAAAATGGTGAATTTGATTTTAGGGTTTTTTTGACTGGATAGTTGAATTTGTAGTTGGTAAGAATTGGATTATAAGTACGTTGAGAATTTGTGTTACTTGAATTGTTTTGTGAAATTGTTATTCTGCTTGAAGTTGACCCTTTTTTTAGTGGGTTTGGTGCAAATATAGGGAACTTGCACCATAGTAACCTTTAACCATGTGTAAGACTCGATTTTTTTATTGTTGTTTTTCTTATGTTTTCTTCGGGTGCTAGGGCCTTTTTGTTCTGGTATGCATGTAGTTTACTTGTGGTGAACATTGGGCTTTGTTCAAGTGTAATTTATTTGTGGTGAACATCGGGCTTTAGTCAATATCACACCTGAAAAAGTATTATGCTAGTTGTTTTTGAATGATTGCTGCAGTAATTTATACTTCTTGTGCTATTCTTTTGCAACTTCGTACACTTAGTTTTTATCACATTATTTTTGCCATGATGGATTTTAACATTAACTGTTTACGTCCATGAAATTATATAGTTATTATATCGGGTTAGAGAAAATTGTCAAAGGAGGCACATGATCCATATCTTTTACTTATCTCTTCAGATTGCTTGGATTCGCTAATCATTTATTGACATTTTCTTGTGAGCTAAATTCTGCTAATCAAATTTGTTGACTTCGCCGGCCCTTTTAACTACAAACTCTAATTACCAAATTTCTAGCATGTCTGTCATGTAAACTGATATGTCATTTAGCATTATTGTAAAGAGGCACTTAACAAGTATTAAATGTCTGGCAATAATTTTATTAAAAAAAATGTGTTGCTAGTCTTGTGTGATTTATTTTCTGAGAAGGTATTCTGAAGACTTTTTGTTTCTGCGGTTATAATATTGTTTTGTGGCAGGGATTTTTGGTAAGTAGACTCTGTAACATACATAGTGTGGGTGTTAACTTACAATATCTAACTAAATAATTGTTTCCTTCTCTTCCTCCCCTGTCTTCCTTATTTCTGCGTGCAGGGATACATCCATGGATTATGAAGACAATGATTTCCAAAGCCAGAATCTTCATATAGCTGGTGAAGGGGGCAACAAATTTCCTCCTGTATTACAGTCTTATGCCCTTCCCAAGTTTGAATTTGATGACAGTCTTAATGGACATTTAAGGTTTGATAATTTGGTTGAAACTGAAGTATTTCTTGGCATTGAAAGTAACGAAGACAACCAGTGGATTGAAGATTTCTCTCGAGGTAGTAGTGGGATACAGTTTAGTTCAACT
>CANYCX011509561.1:0-24363 GCA_948193385.1 Breynia disticha f. nivosa | reverse complement strand
ATTTCTTCTTCTGACGAAGACTCATCACTGTAAATTAACAACGACTGTAACTGTTGCTTTAAGCTGTCAGACACATCTAAATTATTAATTTTATCTTTAAAACGACATTGATTTTTAAAGTGACCAAAACGACCACATTTAAAACAAACAGCTTTAGTTTTGGATGAACTAGGCTTGGAACTAGTGGGCTTCGACGAACTGGGCTTAGATGACGAAGACGAAGACCGTTTTTTGGACTTAGGTCTATAACTAGATGACGAAGGTTCGGTTTTAATTAATTTATAAGTTCTGGGCTTAGTTTTAGACCTAATTTTTGAAGACTTCTTCTTTCTAGATGAAGGAGCCTGGATTGTCTCATAACCAAATTGGACACACCAAGAACCTAACTCTCGACGACCCTCAGACTGTTCTTTCTTTAATTTATTGGCCAATTTATAATCATTACAAAGAACTAAGGCTGTATTATTAATAGTATTAATAATTTCACTGTAAGTTAAATTATTATAAGGTATATCACCATTATGTAAAGACTTAATAGACTCTCTTACTTTATCAGCAAACAACCTAGGAAGACCAGAAATAAAACGTTCTTTCCAGTAAGAATTATTACAATCTACTCTAGTGTATAACTTACATAGAAAGACATCTTTATACCACCTAAAATCAGTCATTTTAGGACAGGTAAGAGTTGACAAAAGGATTGACGCACGTTGTTGATATTGTAAAGGTTCACCAATGAAATGCTTAGTTATGGCAAATATTAAGGTATTGACACAGTCTTGCTCTATTTGACCGGACTCAGGATTTTGTTTTACAACATTAACAATTACTAACCTATCGTTTTGACTTAACAGATTATCCCACCAACCTTTTAGTTGACCTGTAAAACCTGCAATAATCATCTTACAAATCTTTTGATCTGTATTTAATTCACCTTTAGTTTTATACGCTAAGCTAGCCATAATCATTTCATTTAATGTATTGATTATTTGCATTTCAGCCATACCATCAATATTCCACTCATATATACCCTCACCAGTGTATTGAGCTTGGGTGTATTGATTACTTTCTTCATACTGAACATCAGGAGGAGTGGGACGACTATAGTAGTTCCGAGTTTTAGGCCTAGGACTAAGACCATGATACTTACCAATTATTAAAGGTTCATCTTTTAATTGATTAACAAACTCTTCAGAAGGCTGACTCTCTGTATCTGACTCTACAGATTGATTATCATCAGATTTAGACGATTTATTGACAACACTAATGTTTGACGAAGAGGCTTGATTAGGATTAGACAAACTTGCCAACTTATTCTCTATTCGTTGTAATATATCATCTGATTTATTACCAAAAGTTATTAAATCTTTACGACTTATTGAGGCTGGTTTGAAAATAGGAATTTTAGGATCTAAGTTCCTATCTTATTATTATTATTATTATTATTATTATTTTATTATTATTATTATTATTAATACTACTATTATTATACTATAACTATTATTATTAATACTACTATTATTATTACTATTATTCTTATTATTATTACTAATATTATTATTGTTATTATTATTATTATTACTATTACTACTACAACAACTATTACTACTATTATGATTACTGCTATTATTATTATTATTATTATTATTATTATTATTATTATTATTATTATTATTATTATTATTATTATTACTACTACTACTATTATTATTATTATTACTATATTGCTATTACAACTACTATTGTTGATACTATTATTGCTACTACTATTAATGAGACAACTCTAATGGATATCTATAAGATTTTTGAGACATAATAGTATGAAGCTACCTTTTTGCAGTAAAGTATTGTATATTTTTCCTTATTCTAACCAAAAGCAACAAGCAAGACATCATCTCAACTTCATTAAACACTTTCATATTTATGAATGTTTTGCAACTTCCTTAAATGAACTAAGAATATGAGACATTTATCAGTAATAAGGACTTCAAACCATATGAGTTGAAAATCTTTTTATAAATGAATTTTGAATATTGAAGATAGTAGAGTAGGGAGGGACAATGATTGTGGTGCATTTCTTGATATCCAAAAGATATTCTCATAAAAAATAGCATTAATCCTCTCGCTATAATTCACAGTACGCATCTCATTCTTCTAGAAAATTCAATTATCCAGACATATAAACAAGAATGAGCTTCTCTTTCTCTTATACTTGATTTAATGAACAAATTGAATTATTTTTAACATTATTATTTTTGGTGTGCCAAATCATAAGCCAATATTGAAATTCATTGTCAATTATATTGCTTGCAATAAACCAAGTTATTTTTGTTGTATAATGGTAAGAGGTTAATTGTTATACGATTAGAAAGCGTCTTATGGAAAGTGAAATTATTTCTAAATGCAATGCTAAATATAAGTTTTTTCATATAATATGAACTTTTAGCACTCTCACATCTCAATTACCTTTTAGATAATTATGTACACGATCATATATTAGTTTTATTAATTTAAGAATGTCCACCTAAGTTTTACTCTGTTAAAAAATGACTTTATAGGTTTATGTGTGTGAAAATACCCGATTGCAATTTGAAAGATTTAAAATTGTCACATTGTTTAAATAGATTCATTTTCAAAATGGAGTCAGATTTTTCTCCTCATTATATGCATTGGATGAGTTTGTTAATGTGTTTCTTTCCTAATAAATAAAATCTTCTCAAAACTTTTCATATTCTTTCTCATCTGATCAACTTCCTTGTTATCTCTCAAACTCTTACTTTCTCTCTGTAGGTTTATAGAACACTTCTTTGTTGTCTCTCAAACTCATACTTTCTCTCTCTACATTTACAGAATATCAGTTTATTCTCTCAAAACTTCTCCTTTGTTCATTCTGAGTTTAAAGGTTTGTCTATTTTCTCTTTTTTTTACGATTTTCATGTTAATTTTGTTCAATCGACGTTCAAGAAGTGTTCTTTATTGTGATTTATTTAGTTAAATATACAAAATTTAATTTTTTTTAAAAGCGATTTTTTTAAGTAATCAATGTGTTTGTTTGTTTTGTTTTTTGCTTAGTTAATGGCTCCCAAGAAAGCGATGGCTGTTAAAAAAAGGAAGAATCAAGAAAGCGGGACAAAGAAAGCGACTTTTACTCTGAAAAAATATAAATCAGACAGCAGTGTTGATCACAGGGTTAATCGAAATGAACAAATATGAACATGAATGTAATTATTAATGTTTCATTTCAATTAAATAATGCCTTCTATTGCAGTTAGATGTTTATGATTTACTAGAACAATTATGAACAAATTTAAAATTTTAGTTCAGTTGTGTATGTTATGTTGGAATCAAATTTTTATGAATTACTAGAACTTAAAATTTAAAATTTAAAATTTTTGCCAGGACTAACCGAAACCCCTTTCCTAAAATTTTAAAATAAAAAAAATATATGAACAAAATTAAAATTTCAGTCAAGTTGTGTGTATATTTAGAGTGAATGATAAAAATTAATGAACATGAAAAACAAAAAAGAACATTTATCGAATAATATTCATTCATCCTTCTAAAAAAACATAAATAATCAGAAATGAACATTATTAATTTCTTAATCCTCACAATTATATTATTTGATATCTAGTCTTAGAAAAAAAAATTATTTTATAAATCCTAAATCATGAACAGTATTGTACAATAAAAAACTTGATAATAAGTATTTTCATTGAAATGTTAAAAATAAAAAAAAAGTTATCATGATGACCATTTATGAATTATTTATACCAGAGTGAATAATTACATTTTATACATTACATGAACTATGAACAAAAATGTAGTCAATTGGTTATCTTTTTTAAAAACATGTTCATTTATAAACTGTTGCGAATGATTAGAACGAATCATAATTACTAAATTGTGATCAATTTTTTTGAATCAAACTAACTAATATTACGAAATTTAATTATTAAGAAGATTTAAAAGATTTATTCCTTAATTTCACGATTATTTAGGCAGGTTTTTTTAAGTTGTTCTTTTCAAATAACTGTATTTAATTTTTGAATTGCAATTACCTAATTTGCTCAATTAGGCATTTTTTAATTTTAAAACCTAAAAAAGTGCATTTTCATAAGGGATAAAGACTAACATTTACAAATACAAAGAAATATGAGTGGGGATTTATGCACATCCAATTAATATAACATGAATATCCATAATTTTTCAAATATCGTTTCACATTTGAAAGACTATTGAATTTTACGGATCTGTCCATAACGAGTTAATAGATCCCAAAACCATATATTCACATAATAGATATTTGAGCATATGATGTAATTGAGTATTATATCTAAACACCTATTGATCAACTTAATGGTCGCCTTGAAATGCAACTTTATTAGCAATAATTATCATCATCATCACCATCATGGTTTACTAATTCAGTTATTTACAATTATATCCCAACTAATTTTAAAATGGAATTCTATAGTGAGGTCTCTCTTCTACGACAAATTGTATCTTAACAAAAACAACATAAAACAAAACAATCTCTGCTGTCATCAACATTAAACTATTGCTAAGCTCCGCACACCTCTGAATTGTGATAAATTCTTAGGTGAAACACTTAAATTAAACCTCACCTAAGGACACTATAAAATTTCAAGTTTAGTGTGTAATATGATGCAACTTTTTGCTTTTTTGTTACTTAATTAAGTTATATAATTTTTCATCTTTTAAGTTACATAATAAATAAATTATACAATAAAAAGTTACAAAATCTAACGATAGTGAGGACAAAGGACGTCCTCACTTAAGAATCCACCCTACATTGCATTGGCTTTTTATTTTTTGTTGAACTCTCAAATTTGCGACCCCCTTAAGAAATGATGGGATTTGGCGCATAATTTAGCATCTGTGGCGGATCAACTCTGCGGATAAAAAGAAAAATGTTACCAATAAATCCACAAGCAATATATAAAGATGCAGACCAGTGAACGAATATTCGAGACATCAAATGCTAATTTAAAAACATCTGCATGAATTTCCCATTTATAATCCAAGTTCAGAACTTAGAGGAAAATTCTTGAAGGCAGTCAAAACCCTTGAGTATCAATCATTATGATCATGCAAATCCCAGATGAGTATCTATACACAAGTGCAAATCACTTGCATCATGTAAGGGTAACACTAATACAGTGCTTTCGCAACAGCCAACGATTCATGTGACCACATATGAGAAACAAAAACTTTAGTAGGGTGAAGTTACCGTTGCATGACTTTGAGTATTCCAGTGCCAAACTGCATTGGGATGCCCATTATAATGCATTCACTTACTCCTTCAATCACGTTATCCCTTCCATTTACAGAAGCATTGAAAAGAATATCTGCTGTTTTCTCAAATGACGCCAACATCAATACACTTTTCCCCATCTTTTGGATACCATATCTTGTGATTCCCAGAACTTCACCCTGTTCAAATTTTATCTCACCATTATTAATGCAACCCCAAAACACTGTTGAATGCAGTATTTGGTAACATAAATTTACAAACAGTTCTACATAAACAAAAAAAGAGGAAAGAGTTGACCTTAAATGTCATTAAATCTGCTAGAAGCATCATATGTCGTATGTCAATGCTCATTCCGTGACTTTCCATGGTTTGTTTTATCTCATCAATAATGCATTTTCTTGCAGCCTCAATTCCGAGAGTTTCTAGAACTTCCATGACATGATTACTTTTTGTATTGCGCCCGTCAACTCCTTCAGTGCCCATAACAGAAAGAAGACCAGTGCTGGAGAGAAGCAGAGATCATAAAAGATATAAAATGAAGAAAATTTTCCAATTGATGAGCGTGAACACAAAAAAGGAACAACCAAAAGAAACTGCCTTCCAAACAATTTCATGTTCTTGGCACAGGTGACGACTCCTGTACCAATTAGCTATAAGCCCATTGGGGAAAAAAGCTGAACATTTTAATTTTAGTTCAATAAAAGATTGGTAAAACATGATATATGCAGCATACTTACCCTTCAACAAACATGTTATATTTTGGAAGCCCATCATTACTTGCACCGCCCTCCCGTTTCTTTTGGGCAATAACAGCACGTTCGACAGTTTTAATGCCCTGCCATCCAGAAATATAAATTAAGCTTCTTTCCTGTACTCCAGCAAACAATAAATTTATCACATTCATTTTGTCAGATGTTGACTTGGAATGCTTTTTACCTTTACTATTATTCCTGGAAGGAGATTTTTGAGACCATGGAGTTCAAAATGCAGTTTAGATTTATCACCCTGAGGAAGAACTTCCAACTTTCTAACATCCAAAGCCTTGACATGCTGTTCACATGCAAAAGAAAATGTTTAACATGTAATTCATGATATAACGTTAACAATGGCAACCATATGAGGTTTCTGACCTGCTGCTTCAGTTTAATTCGAGGAGTCTGTAAGATTGCTTCTCTCACAATGTTAGCATCTAGAGATAAATGTGCCTCTTGAATTGTTTCCATGTCAAGCGTGATAATAATTGATGCTGATCTTGCAGTCATTACAATTTTGACACACTTGGCAATCTGCGACAAACAAGATGATTGAATCATTATATGAATTAAAATGAAAAGAGACTAAAGAATTTTTTTCTGGCAACTCTTTTGCAGCATTGACCAGTTGCTCAAGAATAAATTCATTGTGGTTGGATGATTTCTGTGTTTTAAACTTAAGTTCACTACGGCCAGAAGCAAAGAAACTGGATCTGGACCACTAATCATACCTCTTCCACTAGGTGGACCTGTTACACATCTGATTGTATAGAAGAAATTCAGCGAATGTTTGAACAAGATACCTGGCCCAGAACAGTTTTCTGGATGCGACCACGTACAACTCTAGCAGCATTCACATTAGTATTACTTTCAAGTTCGGCTGTAATAATTGGCGTACTGATCTTTTTTGCTGCATTTATAATTTCTTGAATACGAGGAACTCCCTGGGTAATATCTGACCAATGTTAAGGAATCCAGACTGAAAAGTTATATCACCAAGTCTTCAGAAAATCCAAACTCCAAAAGTAGAATGAATATGATTGAATTTGTTCTAAGTGGTAAGGATACTCATGCTGGCAACTCCAGCAAAGTGGAAAGTCTTCAGTGTCATTTGTGTCCCTGGCTCTCCTATACTTTGTGCTCCGATTGCTCCAATTGCAGTTCCAGGTTCCACTCTTTTCATAATATATCGATCCATGCATGTTTTGAGGAAGACCTAAGTGTTTTTTTTTGCAACAAAACCTTTTAAAAGATGAATAACAAGAAGAGATACAGATTTTCAACTAAATGAACTGTATTGAAAAATGCTTGCAATTGCTAAGAGATCAAAAGATGAGATGTGAATTTCATAATTTTGGAACTTTTTCAGTTGTGTTTAAATCGAGGAAGTTCATTTTTTACCAAACACATATGCAAAACCAAAAAAACTGAATTATCAATTTAACCAAGTTCTCATTCCACTTCTAAGCCATATTTACATCCATAACGGCCTATTCAACTACAGAGTGAGTGAATAAGATGAGAAATGATATTTTTGCTGTCATTATATTCTTTCCAACTACCATGAGATTTCAGAATAAAGCCTAAAGGTTTTCAATTTCTTGATCACGTCCACTTCATGAAAGTCCCAATTCCTGATTGCTTATGATAATTTCTGATTTTTCAATTTGTTTGTGGGCTGCAAACAGTTAACTACATGCCAAAAAGCACAACTGTAAAGAACATATATTTAAACATAGCACGCACCTGTAGCTGCCTGTCAGAGATACCAGCTATTTTATTTGCAACCGCTATCTTATTAGATTTTCCACTTCCATCAACTTTTCCATCTTCAACTTTTACTATTGTTTCAGAATTTAGTTCATCAGCACAATCCATCAATTTCATAACATTTTCTAACTTCTTGAAGCGATCTCCAATAAAAGAACTCAGGCTTTTCATAAAGGATTCATACGAAACACCATTAAGAGATTTGTCATAATTTAGTAGCAAATTTTGTGTTCTCACGTTGACATCTTGAGGAGGTAAATAGTCATCTTCTCGAGCCTTACAAGTAGCCTGTGAATTAACATAGATGCCAATATACATCAACTTCAACAACAGTAACATGAATATGACAATAAGAAAGCACAACAAACCTGGACTTTCATCTGCAATCTGTCGAAATTCAATGGAAGTCCACCTTTAGCTTCCATTTTTGCAGGATCTAAGCCATCATCTCCATAAATAAATTGAACAATACCACCACTTGCATCTCGGACAGTTCCATCATATTGAATAGACAAGTCTTCTAATCCTTTAATCAATCTGCGAGACATGTAGCCAGTGGCAGCAGTTTTGACCTGTATCAAAAGAGAGCGTGTGAAAATTGCACTCAGAATCTGAAGTTTTAACCTTTTATGCATATCATATAACCTTGAATGATTCCTTCAATACTAAAAGTACATTATGTGATGATTGTAGCAATATTCAACAATAAGGTTGTGTTTTAACAGAAATTGATATTATTGGAACAAATTTTCACTGAGACAATAAGGTTTGTACCGCAGTATCTACAAGACCTTCTCTGCCACCCATCGTATGAAAAAAAAACTCAGTTGCAGACAAACCACTGTAGAATGAATTAGCTACAAAGCCTTTAGCCTGCACAACATTGAGAAAAAACTTTTAATATCTCAAAAGCTCAAGTTACTTATAAATAAATTCTCTAAAATGCAACCCCTTTTTGCTAATACCATCTGTAAATCATAATTAGACGTAAAACCATATTGGCTCTCATGTTCCTATGGCATAACAATAACAATCTTAAGTTTCTAATTTCCAAGTTGCAAGTTCTTTCCATACAAGCTCTTCAATGCCAAGCAGAAGCACCAGCACAGGAGAAAAGGATAAAAGAGACTATGCAATAAAGCAACGAAGGTAACATAAGCTACTTACACCTGGTGTTTTAGATTTTCTAGGATAATGAGGTAGGCTTCGATCAATAAATCCATCAGGAGCACGGCGACCACCAACTGACTGTTGACCGACACATGCAATCATCTGACTGATGTTGATAGGAGAACCTTTTGATCCACACTGTGACATTATTAATGGACTATTTCTCCAGTGCAATTCTTTCATGCATACCTATCAGAAGACAGTCAAGTTATAATGAGTGCTTCCACACATCAAAGGAAAAAAAAATTCATCAGAAACAATCTGGAAGAAATTTTTAAATAAAAGAGAAGTGGAAGCAATTCTCAAATTATGAAAATGGAAATAGAATTTAAAGAGGTTAGGAGCTAAGGTCAAACATAAATATGGTGAAGTTTGAATTCCTACATCAATATAAGAAAGATTCAAATCATTTTCTTACATCTCCAGCTTGTTCACGAAGCTTATTTAATTTCTCAGTTATTTCAGCTTCCAGGGTTTGGGTGGCATCACAGCCAGGCTTAAGTGCAAGCCTGCCTTCATTGTATTCCTCTATAAGCTTATCACACTGCTTATAACCATTGGAAATTGTTTTCCCTTTTTCTTCACTCAATCTTTTTCCTGGTTGGACATCGTCAATTCCAATCGAGAAACCATGATTTCCTATCCATCGCGCACTGCATTCAAGATTAACGATGAATTTCTGGTAGCCAGACAAAACCAAAATCATGTATCATTTGCAAGAAAAATAGTGATAGTATCAAGCACCAAGAACCCATAGAATCTCAGACGAGATACTGCATGTAAGTACCATTGGATGCCCCACTTAATAACAAACTAACCTACTCGACTTGGCATGCAGTATGTAATTAATTGTTCCCTCAGAAGATAAATAAAAAATTGTAGACAGTGAAATAAGTCCATTTCAAAGTTTACATAAAAAAATAAAGGAAAATAGGGAATGGCTACAATATCATCAGATATAAGTTCAACTTTTCAAGATATTGAGGTGAGTGTTCCATTAAAGTCCAAGACATGAGGTCAGGAAATAAACATGAAACATGCAGAATACATGAAATTTTTCCGAAAAAAAAATTGACAAGAGAATTCAAATCAGAGAAATTAAAAAATAGACCTCAGTTTTGCTAGTCGATTCATGCAAGTAGCAGCAGCATATGCGTTGTAATCACGAAGAAGTACTGAATAAAGTCCATCCTTGTTCCCATTTCCTATAATATTTTAAAACAATAACACACCATGTCAGAATCCATGACTGAAGAACCAAATAAGAGAATAACAAACCAAACAAAAATAAACTAGAAGAAAAGTTCAAGTCTCCAAAATTAACCACAAAAATATCTTGATAGATGTTATGTGAGCAAGAAACAGATGTCTGCCATGTATAGAGACCATTTTTTAGCTGTTCAAGTCAACATGTATCAACACTAAGAGAAAGTGTGCTAATTTTTAAACCTTGTCAATGAAATACTCAATGGATTTGAACTTGAAATCAAAGGTATTCTCTTCTGTATATTATTGTTAGAATACATTACAATATATACAGATAGGCTGACTTAATGTTAGGATAATCTTAGCTAACATCTATGGATTCTTCTAACTAATTTACAGCTTAGTTTCCTTCTTAAAAGCTAATAAACATAACTTTACATAAATAATAGATCATGTTCACATTCTACTTTCCACACTCCCCATCAAGCTGATTTGTAGATGTCTTCCATCGTCAGCTTGCTAACTAGATTGTTGAATTGATCTTGTGGTAACCCTTTAGTTAGGGTGTCTGTTGTCTATTGTCTGCTGAGAGGTTGGAACATAGGTGATACAGATATCTCTTGTGTCCACCTTTACTTTGATGAAATGTTATTCAATCTCTATATGTTTAGTTTTGTCATGCATGACAGGATTATGAACAATAGAGATGGCTGCTGTATTGTCACAATAGATCTTCATAGGTGGTTTTATAGGAACTTCCAGTTCACTTAGCACTCTCCTGACCCAAATAGCTTCACAAACTCCTGCAGCTAGTGCTCTTAGCTCTACTTCAGCACTACTGCTGGCAACAACACTATTTTTTTTACTCCGTCAGGTCACCAGATTTCCTCCAACAAAAGTACAATACCCAGATATAGATTTTCTGTCATTCTTGTCACTAGCCCAATCTACATTTGTGAAGACCTCAATATCCATCTCCTTTCTCTTTTTCATCATCAAACCTTATCCAGGGGCACCCTCAGTACCCTATAAGCTGCATCAAAGTGTTCCAGTCCTGGTGAATACATAAATTGGCTTAACAGACCTACTGCAAATGCAATATTAGGTCTGGTGTTGGATAGGTAGATCAGTCCCCTACCAGCCTTTGATATTTTTCCTTGTCCACAACCTTTCCTGAGACTGCTGGTTGTAGTTTTAGGTTTTGGCACAACAGATGTTTCTGCCACTTTACACCCCAGAAAACCTATTTCTGACAGTAGGTCTAGCACATACTTCCTTTCACAAAGATTCCTTCTCTTGACCTGGAAATACTTCAATTGTCCTAAGTGTTCATACCCCTTGATCAATCTCTACTTCAGATTCCCAATTTCTTGTGTGTCATCTCATGTGATGATAATATCATCAACATACACAATCAGTATTGCCTTCTTTTCTTTTGCAGATTTCTTGTAGAACATAGTGTGATCTGCTTGACTTTGAGTGTAAGCTAAGCACTTCACGGCTTTGCCAAACCTCTCAAACCATGCTCTAAGGGACTGCTTTAGTCCATAAAGGGCTTTCCTCAACTTGCCCAGCCTTCTACTTCCATAATTCCCTTCAAATCCATAAGGAATATTCATGAATACTTCCTCCTCTAGATCCCCATTTAAAAAGGCATTCTTCACATCAAGTTGATGTAGTCCCTAGTCCATAGTCACTGGCAATGACAGCAAGACCCGTATGGTGTTGATCTTTGCTACTAGAACAAAGGTCTCCTAATAATCAATCCCGAGGGTCTGTGTGAACCCTTTTCCCACCAAGCATGCCTTCCTCCTTTCAATACTTCTATCTACCCTGAACTTGATAGTAAAGACCCACTTGCAACCTACTGTTTTCAAGTTTCCAAGGTCCTCTATGATGTCCCATGTACCATTCCTTTCTAAGGCTCTTAGTTCCTCTATCACATCCTTCTCCCATCTCGGTATAAACACCTTTGTAATATAGGATACAAAGGTCTTGTAAGTGTTGGACGGCCTCTTGTAGGACATATGGTTGGCTAAGGGATGCTAAGTACATGTTCTCTTGCCCTTTCTTATAACAATGGGTAGATAGAAGTCACCAGGTAGGTCCCCTATTTTTATTGGTTCTGTAACAACAAGCAGGTCTCCATTAGATTCATTAACAGGGGTAGTCTCTAGGGAAGTACCTTTTGTAATAGGTTCATCTCCAGGCTGGATTGCACTGCCCGTTTGTTTACTTGAGTAGACCCTAAGTTCCTTTGCTTGAGTCTGCCACTTGAACCTTCTGTGTTTTCTTGAGGTCTGCCACTTGAACCTTCTATGTTTATATTTTTCTGTTTTCTTCTGGTTCAATTTCTGTATCGAAGTTGGTGTTGTCATCTTTCTGTTTTTCTGAAGATAAATCAAATAGGTTAGGCAGTGATACATCTATATCCCAAAAGTTATTACCTAGCATAATTCCTTCCATCTTAGGCTCACTCCCCCTGAAGAAAATAAGTTTGATTTTCCAGGAAGGTAACATCCATTGAAATTATTGTTTTTCTGGTTTTAGGGTCATAGCACACATATTCCTTTTGGTTTACAACATCGCCAATAAAAACCAATTTCTCTGCTCTAGGATCCAGCTTTGTCTGGCCTTTTGAGTAAAGATAAACCACATACCCAAACACTCTAGGTGGCAGTTCACTAGTTAATCTGTGCCCTAGGAAACTATCCTTTACAACAAAATAGCGAGCCTTGAAACCCAGTGTTCTGTTGGGCATCCTATTGATCAAATACGTGGTCTTTTCAGATGCAATAGGTTAGGGTGCCACAACCTTATTTCCTCTACATCAATCTTTGAACTGGTCAATCCATGGACCTGTTTCTTCACTAAATCTTCCTCAATTAGGTAGTAGAGTCCATCCATCAGCCTAGCACTGCCAATCATCCTCTCTGAGGTTGTTTCCTAGAAAATACATTTTGAGTCACCAAAGAACACCTTACACTATGAATTTTGGATGAGTTTGCTAATAGACAAAAGGTTACATACTAGTTTAGGAACATGAAGCACTGATTTGAGATGTAGTTTAGGTGTTAGTGATGTTGTGTCTTTGCCAGCAATAGGTGCAAATGACCCATCTACAATTCTAATTTTTTCTTGACCTGTAAAGGGTTCATAGGTTTGAAACAGTGATGACTAACAAGTCATATGATCTGTAGCCCCTGAGTCAACTATCCACAAATTGTTAGATGAGAAAGTGTGTTCAGAGTTACCTTGCTGAGTGCCAAAGGTTGCTGGAATACCAACTGCATTGGCTTGTAGCTTTAGGAGTTTCTGGATGTAGCTTATCTGTTCTGCACTAAACACTTAAGTCCCAGATTCTTTGGTCATCAACAATCCTTCTATAGTGCCTTAAGTCACCTACGAACTCCCAGGTATGGAAATGGAATGCATCCAAGTCCTGCCAAAGTCCTTTCAAGGTATTGTAGTACTCTGTGACACCCATACTCCCTTGGCAAGCCTCTCCTCTCTTTAGGCTCACTTCATGCATCTGGGATTTATTATCCAGATCTGCATACATCAAAACTAGGTTATCCCATAGTTCTTTTGCCGTAGTGTAGCCCATGTAGGTAGATCCAATGTTGTCTTCCATGGAGTTGATCAGGAGTGTCATGATTATTGAGTTCTCTGCTTCCCAGTTTTCAAACTTTGGGTCAGTTTCCTCTAGTTGTCTCACTTTTCTAGTGATATAACCGTACTTCTTTCTTCCCTTAAGATACATCACAACTAACTGAGACCATTTCAGAATGTTCCTCCCATTCAGTTTTGTGGAGGTGATTCTCAGAGAGGTTCTCCACTAAGTTTCTCCAGCATTTTGATTGGATCGTAGTAGATCCAGAGTTCACAACTTCTGAAGTGGACATGATGTTTTTCTAAGGGTGTTTTTTAGACAATACCTAACCAAGCTCTGATAACAACTTGAAATCAGAGGTATTCTCTTCTGTATATTATCGTTAGAATACATTACAATATATATAGTTAGGTTGACTTAATGTTTGGACAATCTTAGCTAACATCTAGGGATTCTTCTAACTAATTTACAGCTTAGTTTCCTTCTAACGAGCTAATAAACATAACTTTACATAAATAACAGATCATGTTCACATTCTACTTTCAACATTTGAAAATTAAGATGTTTTGTTTTTAGATTCAGTACACTATACTAAAAAATAACAAAGCTGCCAAAATTTAAGGTTCATTCTCTTTACTATGTTTAGCATAATCTCACATCAGAATTTTATGAGTTTGCACCATTATCTATGTTGAAAGCATGAAGATTAGGCAACAATCCATGGAAAATATGAGAAGGAAAACTCACCCACAGTAGCCTTTCCCAGTTGTCCGCATATTAGTTCACTATTACGAAAATAAACATATCCATCGTTAGGGCACATAGTTTCTTTTTCTCTATTATCATCTTTCTTAGGCTTTGAGTAATTTTTCTCCTTCACAACAAGATTCAGGTAGACTCTCACATTTGCATTTGGGCGCAATAGAACGTTGAATAATTGTTTACCAGTCCAAAGCTCCACTGGCTGTACATCTCAAAGAAACGATTAATGACCAAAAAGCAAAAGATAACTACACAAGCCTTTTCTAATAAGAATCCAACATCTAGACCACAAGTTAGCAATAAATCAAAACAAAATAGGCACCAAAACAAGAGAAACTTTAAATAGGAAAGTGTCCTCCAAGGATTTTTTTTTCCCCCTAAAGAAAAAGTGATAGAACACAGAAAAACTAATAACAAATTATGAAACTAAGGCACTATATTAAATTTCGTACCAAGGATAAAGGTGGCAAACAGCTTAACAAAGCCATTTGAGAACATATAACGTTTTGCATGGGAAACACTATAAAATTCAATAATTGCAGAAAGATCAAGTATTCTTTCATTTTTCCTTGAAATCATATATGGTTCAAATTTCAGTTTCCTACCAGCACAAAAGCTGAATATAACAAGGGTAACTAAAGACTAACACAAGGAAAAAAGTCATTAAGAAATTATAAAAATTATAATAATCTGCCAAAAAAGTGTGCCACCAACTTTTCACACTACCTTCAATAACGTTGGTGTCGGCAAGTCAATCAGATCCATGGCATCAAACATGTAAGAACACATAAGTGAGAATGCTGCGCGATCATAAAAAGTGTCCTTTCTTGTTATGAGAAAAGAAGATGTTAGAAAATCTTGTGTGGAAGCAACAAGGATTTCTCCATTTTTTGGTGTGCACAAATTATTTTGCACCTGAGGAACACAAAAAGTAACACTTCAGAAGAAATGCGAGAGAAATATGTCCAAGTGAAGAAGAACAATTCATAAGAAATGCACAGTATCAGGGAATGAACACTAACAAAATATTAGTAGCAATGCAGGACAGTGCAGCTACTTAGATATTACATGTCAAATTGACTCACACAAAAATATCCTCCGGAAAATAACAAACAAAAGTGGAATATTCCCCAATCATAACTGATTAAGAATCAAAATAAAGATTAATAGTTTTTTTTCCCCAACCAAAGTTATTGCAGTTTCTTTGTAAACAAGGTTTTTACTCTTTACATTATCTGACTCATATATATCTCTTCTGATTATCAAATTTAGTATAATTTTCCATGACATGAAATTGATCCCAGGGGACTACGGATTTATGTGGGCTCAACTCTATGACAACAAGATCCAAGTGAACTTACACCCATTAGTGTCAGAGCCTCTGTTCGAGCCTCTTCTGTTTGTGGTACATGCATATTCATCTCATCACCGTCAAAATCAGCATTGTAAGGGTTGCAAACAGATTCATTAAATCGTAATGTCCTCCAAGGCATAATTCTCGCCTGAAAGAGGAAAAAAGAAATTTAGATTAAACAATGAAAAATATCTCAGATACATTCAGCATGCTGAAAATTCATTGCAAATACCCTATGGCACATAATAGACATCCTATGCAAACTTGGTTGTCGGTTAAAAAGAACAATATCTCCATCTTCTAAATGACGATGAACGATGCAGCCAAATTTTAACTCCTCAGCAATGCGTTTTCTGTAATTACCCATCAAAGCTCTGAAATACAATAGAGCAGAGTTCATGTCATTAACAAATGAAACACAGTTTCTTTATTATATCCACAAGCAAAACATAAGATAGAAATACAGACTTTGCTGAACCATCAGGATAGACGACCTGCTTTGCACCAGGATACTTGTGTGGACCATTACTTACGCACTGCCTCAACTTATCAATATTGTGATTGGAAACACGTTCAGGATAAGTTAAAATGCGTGCCATGTGGATTGGAACAGCTACCTATATCCATGAAACCACCGGAGGTTAATATTACGAATATGAGAACTCCCACTACTCAACCAACATTTTACAATTCCTAACCTCAGTAATCTTTAAATTAGGGTCTGGAGAAATGACAGTCCTGCCAGTATATTCCACACGCTTTCCAGATAAGTTTCCACGAAATCTTCCCTGCTTTCCTTTGAGACGTTGAACAAGACCATTCAATGACTTTCCGTCATCTTGATTCATTGAGATGCGGACATCACTATTTATGTACAGAGCAACAGATGCTTGGAGATCATCCCAATATGTCTGAACCAAATCCACGGAATGAGCATACTCACATACAATGCAGCAATACTTGGAAACCCACAGAGCACATAAATTTCACGTACAGAAAAACATCTAATCTTACAAGAACATTGATAATTTGTTAAACATGAAATCAAATTTTCAAATGTTTACAAAATAAAATAATTCCATGAGTTAGTTTAAGTTAAGTTTAGGATATAATTAAAATATTTCTTTGTAGTATTTGTTTGCTTTAGCTAGTACGATGACTCATGAATCATTCCAGCTTATTTAAAAACAAGAATAATTACGATTTTTAGGTAGTGGCAATTATTATCAGTATCCACATTGTAGTTCCATATAATTAAGCTTCCAGAAAAGATTAATCATTAAATGCTTAGGAATTTTAAGAAGCATGCATAATAGCAAATTCAGGTGCACAAGGAGAAACAGTATGGAATATTGTTCCAAAAGACAAGTACAAATGGCTACCATCAAACTGAATGCAACATCAATGAAATGCATCAAGGGTTTGAATTGACATTTGAAATCCTAACATACCAGACACTTGTTTCCACTTGCCCGTCCTTCCAATAACTCCATACGAAGGCTAGCATTTGTTTGGATGATTTGTTTTAACCTCTCAGTGACATCATTTTCATTGCTGAAAAGAGAACGAAAATCATGTAGAAAAACTAGCTCACACTGCTGTAAAGCAATTCAGAAATTAACATAAAGACATGCTGAACGAACCTCTGTGATCCATCCATGATAACAGAAGGACGTATTGGTAAGGGAGGCACTGCCATCTTTGTTATTATTAGTTTCTCAGGTCTATCAAACAGATAAAGCAATTCACAGTCCTACAATGCAACAAATATAGGTTAGTAAAATGCTCAACAGCAACAATAAGTCTCCAAATAAAAATCAGGTGAATATATAAATTATACCTCATCTGGAATTCTTTTGAAAAGGGATTGCACTCGGACAGGGTTAAGGATATAACTTCCTAATGCCAAAGGTGCTTTAGACTCGTTTGTATGTGAAATTGCAGATCTACACTCATCCAAAAACCCATCACTCAGTTTAGAACGATCATGAATAATGCTCAAAACAGACCCTGCCTTCTTCACCATACCTGAAACATGAAAACTACTGAATGAATACTAGAAGCTTTACAGTAAACTGCAAATAGAAATCTTTCGTGGAATGAAAATAAGTACATTCATTAGACAGCCAGAGTAACTTCAAATGAGTCCTATCATAGAGATGACATTTCAACCTCCTCAAGTTATGAAATTTTTTTTAGCTTCTAAGATTGCATATATAAGATTGCATATAATTTTTTAGAAAAAAAGATACATTATCTGTTCCAAAAAAAAGCGTTTAATACAATCAGCCATAATAAAAGAAAAAAAAGCCGAACCGTTTGCATAACCACATCTTGGGCACTTCAATGCTTTACTGCTTGCCATAGTACTACACTTTTTCACAATCTTCTTCATGAGATCAGCCTTTCTCAGATGATCCATCTTAGGATTTCTCATCTTTTTCAAATGTTCTGTACAAAACTTCTCATCTAATAGCATGCGCGAACATGACTGCAAAGAAACTTTTTTGTTTAGGTAGCAGGAATAGTTACGGAGAACAGAAAATACAGCTATGTAAGCACATAATATTTACACTGGAAACTCGTCATGTATAAAGCAAAATTGTATTTATAACACATTATTATAGATGCAAAGCAAAGAAGGATCTTCTACTCAAGAGAATTTCAATGTAGACCAAGCAGCATTTTGACCAACACTTACCACAAAAATCACTTTAAGACAAGTATATTCAAGCTACCTCATTAAGAAAGCAAAGACGCGTGATGAATTCTTGAACTATTCATAGCAACCATCAATCTAAGCAATGGATTACAAATTTCATTCCTTGTAGTTTATGAGCTACTTCTCATAGCAATTATCAATCTACTGGATTATAGAGAGAAAAAACATAAAAGAAAGCATTACCTTACAAATACACTTCAAGATGTCCAAAATAGTACTAATGTATCCAACATTAAAAACTGGAAGGACAAGACTGAGGTATCCAAAGTGCCCAGGACATTCACTGTAGCTACCACCACATTTTGAGCATGTTGCATTTTTATTTGGAGGACCCTGAAAAACATGATGAACAGTGTACTTAACACTCTTCTTCATCTTGTATCATTTGGAAAATGATTTTAAAACATTCACCACCCTGAAAATATACAAAAAGAGAAACTCTTACCAATTCAGGATCCAACAGTCCCCCTTTAATAGGCACTCTATTGGAATCATAGTATTGCCCCAAATGCACTTGACCTTCTGCATGCTTTAAAATTTCTGATTCAGACATGATGGAGAACCGCATACTTTTACTGTAAATGCAACAAAACGAATTTGATTTGTAGGCAACACACTCACAAATACAGCCTAAAGGTAGTTAAAACAATCACTCAACAAGATATAAGATTATATCAAAAAAGAATGAAGAAACACAATAAAAACAATCATTTCAACTGAATTAGCTGCCAAAGTTTCAAACTTCCGATAAAATATTAAAACAACAATAGAGGCACCAACACTCTGAAACATATCATCAACACATGTCCGCAAAAGTCTATCATTCCAACCAGATTAACAAATAAACGTTCAACCTTATATTAAATATTCAAACAACAACAAAGCATGAATCATAAGCCAATTAACATATGAAGTTCCATCCTTTAATTAAATATTTTGAGAAAATCAAAACATTAACTCATATACCCATTAATAGATAAATTTGCAACCTTTGATACAACATTTGGACAACAATCAAAGCAAACTCATATTTCATCTTCAATGCAGGGAATAAAAACTAGAAAGAATTTGATCATTGAATAAAAATAGCCAAAATTTGAAAAAATAAGTAAGAAAAACTCACATTCTGCGTGGACCCACATCTTCAATGTAGGTCTGTTTTGTGACAACCAAATCTTGAGGCTTCCCTAGATTCATTTCTTCAACCACCAAACCTCCAAAGCACTAATCTTAAAAGTACAAACCCAATAAAAAAGATTTTCAAACAAATATAAACACAAACCAAATTAGAAAAATCATATACATGAAGACATGAGTAATCAGGTGGGTGCAAAATCAAAACAAAGACAAGAAAGAAGTATATATAAGTAATGTGTTACATGAGTTATAAAATAATTACAAGTAAGAAAGTTTTGGAAGGAAGGCAATAGTCTCGGTCTAATGAGTGTCAATGTAAACCCTCCATAACCATGTATTGTCCAACCCAGCTCAAGATAGTAACAAATTCGTATCCAAGTCATACCAGATAACTTCACATTGCCACAACACTTTAAATCAAACACATTGTAATGGCCGCAATAAAAAAGACACTAGCCAGATTTCCTACACCATCAAATTTTAAAAGAATAATGTAAACCCTACAATTACTTACACAAATGACAAATATTCATCACTTACACAACTGAACAATGACAGAAATTCAGTAACTTACACATGAAATCCAGCTGAAACTCACAATGAAGAAGTCCAAAAAATTTAAAGGGAGAAGTCGGCCCTTACCTTGTGAGACGAGAACCACGTCGGCGTCGTCTAGAGGAGGTGGCGTCAGAGGAATAGTTGCCGCTGCTGGTGAGAAGAAGAGACGCGAAAGAGATATGGTGTGGAGGAGATGGAAGATCGTGAGAGGAGCGTTGATAGTGAGACAGAGAGAGAGTGACTGCGAGTGGGAGTGACAGAGATGAATGGAAGAGAGAAGAGCGAGAGCGTGAGTTGAATGGAGCGGTTTTGAGCGACGAGAGTGACCGAGTCTAAGTGAGGCTGGGAGACTTGAGGAGGCTGAGACGTCTAGTGAGGCTAGCAGCAGGTGAAAAACGACTTTTCACTCATGGTTAACAAACACAAAGGCAAACGACGTAGTTTAGTTTTTTTTTTTCATTTTTATTTTCTTATTACATTTGAAATATTTTATTATTTGAAACATAAAATGCATAAGCATAAAATAAAATATGTATCTATTTATTTATTTAAAAGATTTAAAAATAAATTATATAGATATATGTATAAGAAATTAAGAATATAACTCTCTAAATTGAAAGATAAATTATTAACTATACAAAATACAACATGTATCTATTTTATTATTTGAAAGATTTAAAAATAATTTAAAATAGTCAAATTATTATATAGGCATATGTATAAGACCATAGCTCTGTAAGTTACAAGATAAATTATTAATTATACATAAAATACAACATGTATTTATTTTATTATTTAAAAGATTTAAAAAAAATTAAACACTCAAATTATTATATAGACATATGTATAAGATTATAGAGACATATGAATAAGATTATAGCTTTGTAAGTTACAAGATAAATTATTAGTTATGTATAAAATACAATATGTATCTATTTTATTATTGAAAGATTTTTAAAAAATTTAAAACACTCAAATTATTATAGACATATGTATAAGATTATAGAGACATATGAATAAGATTATAGCTTTGTAAGTTACAAGACGAATTATTAACTATATATAAGATATGACATGTATTTATTTTATATTTTGAAAGATTTAAAAATAATTTAGAACACTCAAATTATTATATAGGCATATGTAAAAGACTATATCTATGTAAGTTACAAGATAAATTATAAACTACATATAAAATAACAAATATTTATTTTATTATTTAAAAGATTTAAAAATAATTTAGAACATTCAAATAATATGTAGACCTATGTATGAGACTATAACTCTATAAATTATAAAATAAATTATTTGTATTTCATTCAATGTAAATACCATTAATTAAAAACTTTCTTGTTCATTTCCATTTCATTCATCTTCCTTTTACTTATTGACTATTTGTAAACTATTTTTATACCTTTTTATCTTTCAACACAACCTCAAGCACGACCTGTGTTAGTGTAACATGTCCTATCTGTATTAGACTAGCACACCCACATGGTACTTTCCAAGGCCCTCGTGTTACTCACTTGTCCAAAAAAATTTACACATTAATTCTGATGTCGTTGTCCGTTCATGTCCTGTGTAAGTACCACGTCCTGCCTATGGCATTTTACACATTCCGTGTTGGAAAAACAAATTATGGAAATTACACTGATGATTGATCACACAGCTTTAAACATAGATTGTATTGAGTACTCAATTAATCTAATCAGTTATAGCTTTCATTATGTACAAATCCTCAATAATCAATATAAACAATATATTAATATTCAACTAGTTGTCAACCTTTTATCAACCAAATCTGTGAACCCAAATTTATAAATCGCATTTTCGAATAAAACTTGAATTTGGAACCCATTTTTTTCTTTCTATAAAACAATCATAATTCAAGAGAGTAAAATGGAAAATAGAGTGAAACCATTTAAACAATGACCAATGTTGGTCATATATGCAATATAATGCAGAAGCAATGAAAACGGTTTACAAAAGTAATAGTGTGTAAACCCTATATATACTATGCATGCATAGATTTACAAAAAAAATGCTAAACCCAAAAAGTTAGGAGCCTCAACTTCTTGAGAGTATCGCACTTGTAACGCCCTGGAAAAATTTAATGAGATTAATTATAAAAGAGTATATAAAGAGGAATAAACTATAGAATTAATTAATTTGGATAATGAGAAAGAAGAGGGATGTTAGGAAAGAAGTCCAGCGTAAGAGAGAGCTTAAAAGAAGTGGAATGTAGCATTTTAGCCTAGAATAACGTATGTTATGGTGAACATAACGTACGTTATTCTTTAATTAATGTAGGTTTACAATGCAAAATAACATACGTTATTTGCCTAAGTAATGTACATTACCTGGACACTAAAAATAAGTTATCGGGACTCTGGATGAGTCATTAAAAGGGGAGAAACGGGGGAAACTGAGGGAAAACACATTTCCTGTCAACCAAACCACTCTCTAACTCCAAAACACTTCCTCCTAGGCCTATCATTCTTATTTCCATCCAAATTCTATATCTATTCCACCTCCAAATCCGAACTCCACCACTCTTCACCGAATCCACCACACCTAGGGTTAAGAGAGAACACCAAGCCAAGGTAATTTATGAGCTTTACAAGTGTTTTAGGAGAAATTTAAGAATGGAATAAGGTTAAACTAAGGTTCTTAAGGTAGGTAAACATCGTATTTCGGTTGGGGATGTGGATTTGGGGTTTATGAGGGAATTGAGTGGGGAAAAGGGGAAATTAAGGTTAGAGAGGTAGATGGAAGATATTCAATGTGTATGTTATACTAATTTGATGTTGAAACCTCGTGTTATTGATAAATGTTGCAGGAATCGAAGCCTGATAGGAGTTGGGGCGACCACTAGATGGACCCGCATAGGGATTTGAGGTAAGTGTGTACCTCATCACTTACTTATCCATATTTAGTCTCTTACATGGTTAAGTATGTTGGCTTGAGTGTGTAATTAAATACGAAAACATGAAATAGAAACCCATATGCTAGGAAATGTGATGTATATCGTATGAACTTATGTGTGAATAGGTAGACCATACGTTGTGTTGTGTGCTATGATGTTGAAATGTGCATAATAGATGTTCAATTTATTCACATGAAATGGATGTATTTTCTTGGTTTTAGTATGGTTGTGTAAACATGTTAAGAAAATGGATATAGTATGTGTGTGTGTTAGGATGTCTAATGGTACATGATTTTTGTGCGTTGATGTTGTTTACATGCTAACGGAAATGTGTGATTGACTTATGTGAGAACGTGTTACGTTGATGCATGTGTACGAATGGTAGCTTATCATATGATATATGTTGTGTGAATGAAGTGCATAGGAATGTAGAATGAATGGAGTTTATATGTATATGATTGTAGCGTGTAAAATGAAATATGATTAGGAAAGTTAAAGTGTGAATGTGAAATGTGAATTTATGTGAGAGTATGCTTGTGTGGTAGTTTGATAATGTGTATGAATGACGGTTGAGTGATTTGGATTTCCATAAATTGCTAATGATGCATGAATGTGTAAATAAAGCATGAAATATGATTTGTGGTAATTATCAAGATTGAGTTCAAATGATTTGTGAATGAAATCATTGTTGTATGTTGACATGAGATATGAGTGAAGGGTCATGGCATGGAGTTTCATTAAACTGATGATGTTTGGCATTTATTTGATATCATAAGTGTAATATCCCAAAATTTACGTAAAATACAGTAAAAATACGTATAAATACGTGAAAAATACGTATAAATTTTTCACGATAATAAAAATAAATAATTGTTAAGAAATAAATAGTGGAGAGTTTATGATAATTATATTTAGATTATGATTTCCAATAATTTTGAAATCAAAAATTTATTTGAAGTCGCGGGTAAATAAATTACGAAGCAAAATAGACCCGACACGACTTAAAAGCTACACTCCCCACCTTGTCTCCCCACTTCCACGACAAAACTTCAACTTTTCCTCAAAACCCTCCTCTCCTCATTTCTCTTTCTTCTTCCTCCTCTCTTCTCTTTCTC
>CANYCX011509445.1:0-15561 GCA_948193385.1 Breynia disticha f. nivosa | reverse complement strand
AATCTAATTTCAATAGAATGAATAATATGGAACTTCATATGATCTCATTCATCTGGTAGAGAATGGATAATAACTTGAATTTTATGCTCCTCACTAAGTATATGACCATAATCATGTAATGTTGAGATCATATTTTCCATTTCACGTAAATGATGCTTTATTATATGATCAGGCCTCTTCTTGTAAGTATGAAACATAACGGTCAAGGAACACAATTTAGTTAAAATTATTCTACCAAACTTCTCCTTTAGAGCATCCCATAATTCCTTAGTTTCCTCATACTTACAGAATTGTTTAGTAAGGTCATCATCCATAGTCCTAAGTATAATGATTATTGTATAAGAACTCTTTTTTTCACATTTGATAGGTCTCAAGTGCCCTCACATCACTTGCTTCATTCCCCATCGGAGGAATATCCATAGTCTCTAATATGAGGCCAAGGATGTCTTGCTCCTCCAAGACATACTGAATTTTATGGACCAAACTTCATAGTTCTCTCCATTCAATTTTAAGTCCCTGCTCAACTTGGCAACTATTCCCTTTGAAACAGTCATTATGTTATAATTCTATGGAAAAAAAAATATGCAACTATAAATTTCTATTTGAGCAATACTAATCTATTATTTACAATATTTATCGCATTAAATCAATAAAATAGCATAAAACAAGCTTCAAAACCACACATGTTAAGATGTCATAGTTTTATGTTGCTAAAGTACTAATCTAATAAAACATCAACCTAAATAATAAATTCTACTTTAAATAAGCACAAACAATTGCAAGAGTTATAAAGGATATGATTTAACTAGGGACACAATCTATAAAATCATATAAATATCAATAATTAATTACACAAATATAATTATTGCATTTGATAAAATCATAACTAATACAATTTTACAACTTTTATACCCAACAACTCTTATACCCAACACATAAGGACCCAATTATTACAAACACTATTGTAATACATAATAATATGACCATTTTCATTATCCATACATAAGCTCATCTTCACTTTCTAAATTAGTCACATCAATTTTCTTAAAAGATGTAGGCATGGATTGGGTAAACCTATTCTAAAAGAAGTCAGGCAAACATTCTTCGTAGAAGTACTTTTTCTCAAGACATAGTTGCCTTATATAGCAATCACTTCTAAGTTTCATAAACTTTGGACTATCACTAAATCTCACTACTTTCCTTGTCATGCTTGTCACAAAAATCAAACAATGATCCATATATGTGTATTTCTTTGGATCATTTCCAAGTACTCGATACACAATATCAACATATTCTAGAATCCCTACGAACCAAAATTTTGTAAATTTTTTTTCCTGAAAAATACATTTTGCAACTTCTAACATTTTATTTTGATCATTTTCTGACCAAAATCCTCCTTTCCGTACCAATTTCTGAATTTCACAATTGATTTTATGAAATAATCCATAACACCAATTATGTAAACTTGGACTAAATGTAATGCCCTAAAAAATGTTCATTCTATGTTAGAATAAGTCTACGATAAGTTGGAAGCATGTTGGTATAGGGATATGCATGTCTGGGATCGAAAGGGGTCAGAAAATTTTAAGTGCACCAGTCTGTACACAGTTAACGTACGTTAACTGTAGACTTAACATATGTTATTCTATGTATATATGAATAACGTATTTTATCTTTGTGAATAACGTACATTATTGAATCTGCATTTCCCATAACTGCATTTTCATTAATGTACGTTAATTTGAAAATAAACCTACATTATCGGGAGTCTAGACATATCATTAAATGACCTAAAAACACCAAAGTCGAGCCATAACTCCCCCACACACTCTCAAACTCTCTTATCAAGCCACCAACTTAGGGTCTTCCAACCACCAAACACGAGATTTATAGCGGATTAACAACAAATCTATCCTCCCATTGATTCCTCTTCAATCTAGAGTTTGACAGCTAAGAGGAAGGAAGGTAAAATTCTTATACTATCGTGAAATGTGAGGGAAATCATGTGCATTTGGTAGGGGTTTTTTGGGATTTCATAGTAGTTTATGAATCCATAAGCAATTAACAAAAAAAATGGAAGATTTGGTGTGATTTAAAATATTAGGGTTTGTGGGAAGTTTGGGGATTTTAGGGAAAATCAGTAAAGAATATGGAAATTAGGTATAATGCATGTTGAATGATGGTAAATGTGATTTAATGTGTGTAGAGATTGACATTCAGAAACTGAATCAGGGATCGGGCGATGAATCGGTTCTTGGAGGATGAAGTAAGTACACTTTGACACTTACGATCGTAATGTTAGCTTTGGGTTGGTTAAATATATGATCTAAATGTTTCATTTGTCGTGTGATAGTGGAAATGTGTCCTTAAAAGAATGGTATTGCTTGAATGGCCCTTATGTGGGATAATTGGAAGTTGTGAGATTTTCTTATATTATGTTGAATATGATGTATGTTGGTATATGTATGCCAAATGTGTTATTAAATGAGTGGATGGATTGTATTGTGAAAGAATTGTGTGGTTATGCACTTATATGATATGTGACCTATGAAAAGTGTGAAGTATAAGTAAATGTGGAATGTTCATATGTGCATTTAGGAAGCCTAAATGAAATTGAATGGTGAAATGATCATAAGTATGTGAAAATGGTTAGTGGCATGTTTTGTGCATTGTTCTTGATCATGACATTGTGTGGCTAAGGCATTTGGAAATTTGTTACATTTCATTCACTTATGTCATACGTACATGTTATGAGCATCATAGTGTTTTCATAAAGGGGTATTGCCAATTGAATGAGAGCTCAACAAATAAAGGGGTATTGCCAATCGAGCGAGAGCTCAAAATAAAAGGGGTATTGCCAATGATACTTTGGTATGCTTAAGGTGCAAATGATCATATGAGTTGTTATTATTGAATGTGGAATGGTGTTTTAGAGTATGATCACAAATTAAGTGGCTTGATGTATGTGTATAGAGGGTGTTGTTACTTAGAGTAATATGTATATGTATGAAAATAAGTATGGTGATGTGTGATTTATATGTATGAGCTATGAAAATGATGAATGATGTGTATGTTGATGTTTATGCATGTGGATTTGATCTTGATGAAGTGTGTTAGTTATGTGTTTAAAGGTCATTTGCTGTGATTTGGGTGTATGAAATGGTTGTATAAGTGATTAGGAAGGTGGTTCGATATGCTAAGTGTTGTATGATATGTGTATGTATGAAAGATAACTTAAAAAAATGGGCAGAATGGTTCTGTGATGAACTAACGTAAGTTATTTTGGGAAATAACCTACGTTAGTCCTATAAACCTACGTTAATTGAGAGTTGGCATACGTTAATCATAGCCTGGAATATCATTGAAGAATGACGTATGTTAGTGACCATACGTTATTTTAGCCTAGTAGCCTAGTTTTGGCCTGAATAATGTACTAATGCTTATCTAAAGTAAGTTAATGTTCTAAGATGAATTCCTTAGCATATAAAACACTTAAAAGATTGTATTTGACATGGCAACAGTGAGCCATTAGGGAATTTAGGCGCGAATACGGCGGCTTTGTGTTCTACAAGCAGACCCGTATTGGTCGAAGGTTCCCCTGTGCATCAGCTTAACAACAATAGGGTTTCACTAACTGAGTATTTCTATATACTCACCTTTGTTTTGTTGTTGAATGTGTGCAAAGCGATAGTAGCTGGTGCTCGGGACAGTATTTTCGACGACACTAAGAGGTATGATACACGCGGATAGGTCGGCTCCTAGTGGACTTTTGAGACATATACATTTTGCATTTTGTAAATCTATACACCTCATAGTATAGGTTTATGGCTCATGCATTATTTTAAACTGAAATCATTCGCTTCGGCATACGTTATACTGGATTTGAGTTTTGGCCTGGTTTAATGAAATGCATGCACGCCATCCTGTATATATTTTCCCTTGTGAATGATTTTGTGTTGATTAAGAAAAAATGGTCAAAAAATCAGGGTTTATTCGAAAATGAAGTTAACGAATTTGGGGTTCACATTTAGTAGCATCAGAGTAGGGATTAGATTCCTTGCAGACTGTGCCAGAAAACTATTTTCATTGCATTGTATTTCATATAACTAAACTTTTTCCATGGTGATTGGATAGGATGGAGCCCATAGAGGATGTATCACACGAGGTCACCGTCGAGTCCCAAGAGTCCGTGCAGGGGCAAGGACCAGCCCCAGGTCACAGAGCACCGCCTGCACCCAGTGTTATACCACCACTTGACCCTGCTTATTCCTAGTTCTTTCAGACTATGATGCAGCAGATAATGGGTAGGCAGGAAGGACAGCAGGGAGGCCATCAGAGAGAGAAACTTAATATTGACAGGAATTTTAGAGAGATGCACAAGTAGGGCGCCAAATCTTTCGAGGGGACCACTGATCCCACTAAGGCTGAGGACTAGCTTCGACACACAGAGCGGATCCTTAGCCAGATGAGATGCACACCCAAGCAAAAGTTGAGGTACACTACCTCACTATTAGAGAAAGAAGAATGGGATTGGTGGGAGGCCATTCCCAAGAGTCAGGATGATCCTCCTACACTTACTTGGGGCGACTTCCAGAGAGAGTTCGCCGATAAATATACCCATCCACTCTATCACAGCAGGAAGAAGATAGAGTTCTTAAAGTTGAAGCAGAGGGAGATGACCGTCATTGAGTATGAGGCTCAATTTACCAGATTCTCACACTATGCACCTGAGGATATTGCCACTGCTCAGCAGCAGAGAGACCAGTTTAAGAGGGGATTATGGTTTAATATCTGCACCCGCATTGCTATAAAATCGCCTTCTTATCAGATGCTTTTGGAGACAGCACTTAGAGCTGAGAAGCTCTTGGCCGAGGAGGGCCGTAAAGAAGGGAAGAAATAGAATGTGTCTGGTGGTTCTAGCGCCACTGAAGGGAAGAAGAAGACCGACTTCAAGCCTCCTAAGAGCACTAGTGGAAGAGGCAGCAGTTAGAGGAGTGGGTCTAGGAGTAGGGGGAGTCACACTTATAGACCCCCTTCTTCAGGACAGTAGGTTTCTAGAGGTTACACTGGTGGGGACACTCGCCAGCTCTATTTTTACTGCAACAAACCTGGTCATCAGATCCAACACTGCAACCAGAAGTTAATAGATGAGGGAAGAATTGCTCCAGGGCAGAGCAGTGCGGGTGAGAACAGAGGAGCCCCTACTACTAGTAGAGGCAGGGGTGAGGGGGTAGGACTTCAAGCACCGCTTCGAGGGGCAGAGGAGTTTCTCAGTTTGTAGCTCCGTCTCAGGCACATGTTTATGCTGTGACACGTGATGAGACGGCAACCAATCCTGATGTGATCACTGGTACGATATCTATTTATGCACTTGATACTTTAGTGTTGATTGACCCTAGATCTACCTGTTCCTTTGTGAGTGAGTTAGTTGTAGAGCAGCTTGGGAGTAGTGTAGAGTCCTTGGGGTACATTGTAGTCGTGTGTATGCCAACTAGGGGTATGGTTATGGTGGATAAAGTGCTGAAGAACTACAAGTTGAGGATTGGTGAGCTGAGTTATGCGATTGACCTAATAGTGTTGAGGATGACAAATTTTGGACTAATATTGGGCATGGACTGGTTGTCCAGAAACAAAGCCGTGGTGGATTGCTATGCGAAGGAGGTGGTCGTGAAAGTTGATGGCAAAAAGACGGTGCTACTTGTGGGTGAGTGGAGGGTTATACCTTCCTACTTAATTTCAGCAGCAATGGCCGCAAGGCCAATCAGAGATGGGTGTGAGGCATATTTGGCTTGTGTGACTGATTTGGAGCAGAAAAAGTTAGGAGTTGGGGACGTGAAGATAGTGAGAGAGTATACAGAGGTGTTTCCAAATAAGTTGCTGGGTTTACCGTCGCAAAAAGAGGTTAATTTTGAGATTGAGACGGTGTTGGGCGCAGCACCAGTATCGATAGCTCTGTATAGAATGGCAGTAGTAGAGTTGCAAGAATTGAAGAGGCAGTTGGAAGAACTCCTTGAGAAAGGATTCATTTGTCTGAGTGTATCTCCTTAGGGCACACTAGTACTATTTGTTAAGAAGAAGGATGAGAGCATGCAGTTATGTATAGATTATCGACAGCTGAATAAGTTGACTGTGAAGAACAAATACTACTGCCAAGGATTGATGACTTGATAGACCAATTAAGGGGAGCCATGGTCTTCTCTAAGATCAATTTGAGATCAGGGTACTGGCAGTTGCGAGTGGAGGAGAGCTTCATTCTTAAGACTGTGCTCATGACTCGGTACGGCCACTTTGAGTTCACAGTGATGTCGTTTGGATTGACTAACGCGCCAGCAGCCTTTATGGCTTTAATGAACAAGATTTTCCAGTCATTCTTGGATCAATTTGTGGTTTTTTCATTGATGACGTGTTGGTTTATTCCAAGGATCAAATGGAGCACGAGGGACATCTTAGGGAGGTGTTGGAGATACTTAAAGAAAAATAGTTGTACGCTAAATTTGAGAAGTGCGAGTTTTGGATGAAAAAAGTGGTATTTCTGAGGCATGTTATCTTTGTCGAGGGTGTGATGCCAGATCTAAGTAAGATTAAAGTAGTACAGGAGTGGGAGGCTCCTAGAAATGTAACGGAGGTACGTAGTTTCTTGGGTTTGGCAGGGTATTACTAGAGATTCATCATCGATTTTTCTAAATTGGTGAGGCCGATGACTAACCTTCTGAAGAAAATACACCGTCTGTTTGGAGTGAGCGTTGTCAAGAGAGCTTTCAAAAGTTGAAGAGGAGGTTAGTCGAGGCCCTAGTGTTAGTATTATCGACAGATGGTGGAGTATTTGTTGTATAATCGGATGCTTCTAAAGCAGGTTTAGGCGGAGTTTTGATGCAAAATAGAAGAGTGATTGCGTATACCTCCCGATAGTTGAGGCAACATGAAGTTAATTACCCGACCCACGATTTGGAGCTAGCAACTATTATTCACACCTTAAAGGTGTGGAGGCATTACTTGTACAGTAAAACTTTTCAAATTTTCACCAATCACAATAGCCTTAAATATATTACCAGTCAGTGGGAATTGAATTTGAGACAGAGGAGGTGGATAGAACTCCTAAAGCACTATGATTGCACTATTGATTAGCACCTGGGTAAGGCAAATGTAGTCACTGATGCGTTGAGCCAGAAGGGGAGACATGATGAGGATTCAGTGACTTACCGAGCATAGTCATTGTTTGCATTGAGGGAGTTGAGAGTTTAGCTCGATGTTGTTGAGGGGGAGATGTTAGCAAACAACCAGATTCGACCCCAAATGAGAGATTTAATAGCAGAGAGGCAGAAAGAAGATGAGTATTTAATAAAGATAAAGAGGAAAGTGGAGAAAGGGAAGGCAACTACCCCACACAGATTAGATGATGAGGGAGTACTTTACTATGGGGGACGATTGTGTGTTCCTAACTTAGCTGAGATTAAGGAGGTTTTGATGTCAGAGGCACATTCTTCCTGTACTCGGTGCATCCAGGCAGCACCAAGATGTATAGAGACATGAGGGAGATGTATTGGTGGGTAAATATGAAGAGGGAGATTACTGAGTTCGTGCCTCGATGTTTACCTTGCCAGCAAATCAAGGCAAAACATCAGGCTCCAGCAGGAAAATTGAAACCTTTGGAGATTCCCGAGTGGAAATGGGAAAGATTACTATGGACATCATTATGGGGTTGCCGAGGACGTTTAGGCGACATGATGTCATGTGGGTTATAGCGGACAGGTTGACAAAATCTGCACACTTCTTGGTGATTTGACAAGATGACACTTTAGATAAGCTGGCAAGCTTATATGTTGCAGACATAGTAAGGTTGCATGGTGTGCCTATGTCCATTGTATCAGATAGAGATCTGCGGTTCACTTCTCAGTTTTGGAAGAGTTTACAGGACGCGATGGGTAACAGACTAAGGTTCAACACCGCATTCCATCCTCAGACTGATGGTCAGTCTAAAAGGACTTTCTAGACCGTAGAGGACATGTTAAGAGCGTGTGTGTTGGAGTTCGAGGGTAACTGGGATGATCATTTGTCGTTAATAGAGTTTGCTTACAACAATAGTTACCACTCGAGCATTGGGATGGCGTCGTATGAGGCACTATATGGAAAGAGGTGCCAGAGTCCAGAATATTGGGACGTTGAGGGCCTACGATAGATAAAGGGACTGGAGCTAGTGCAATAGACCCTCGAGAAGGTAAATGTGGTAAAAAGATGTATGCATGCCACCCAGGATCGCTAGAAGAGTTACTTTGATCAACAACACAAAGAGGTGACATATGAGGTCAGAGATAGGGTATTTCTACGAGTCTCGCCTTTGAGAGGCGTGATCCAATTTGGGAAGAAAGGAAAGTTGAGTTCGAGATATGTGAGACCTTACGAGATCATTGAGAAGGTTGGACCGCTTTCTTACCAGCTTCAACTACTGAAGGAGTTGTCTAGAGTTCATAATGTGTTCTATGTCTCAATGTTGAGGAGGTACCGTTCTGACCTGAGCCATGTGCTTAGCCCTCTAGAGTTAAAGATTGTTGATGATCTCACCTATGAGGAGGAGCCAGTAGAGATATTGGATTGGTAGATCCGTCAGTTGAGGAATCGTAAGATTCCAATGGTAAAGGTGAAGTGAAGTTTCCACTCGCTTAAGGAGGCTACTTGGGAGGTCGAGAGTGATATACGAGAGCGGTACCCACATTTGTTTTCTGAGACTTGATGAGTTGAGGTATGTTCTTAACCTTGTTGCCGTTTAAGTTTAAGAGTTTTGAATTAGGATGTTTTCGTTTAAGTTAAGTGCTTTGAGTTGAAACCTAACTTGTTTTGAATTTCGGGGACGAAAATTCTTAAGGGAGAGAGCTGTAACGCCCCGAAAAATGTTCATTCTATGTTAGAATAAGTCTAGGATAAGTCGGAAGCATTTTGGTATAGGGATATGCATGTCCGGGATCGAAAGAGGTCGAAAAATGTTAAGTGCAACAATCTGCACACAATTAACGTACGTTAGTTGTGGAATTAACATACGTTATTCTATGTATATATGAATAACGTATGTTATCTTTGTGAATAACGTACTTTATTCAATCTGCATTTCCCAGAACTGCATTTTTATTAACGTACGTTAATTTGAAAATAAACCTACATTATCGGGAGTCCAGACATGTCATCAAATGACCTAAAAACACCAAAGTCGAGCCATAACTCCCCCACACACTCTCAAACTCTCTCAAAACCCTCAAGCCATCATCCTAGGGTACCAACAAACGCGAGATTTACAACGGATTAACAATGAATCCATCCTCCCACCGATTCCTCTTCAATCTAGAGTTTGAAAGCTAAGAGGAAGGAAGGTAAAATTCTTATCCCATCCTGAAATGCGAGGGAAATCATGTGCATTTGGTAGGGTTTTGTTGGGATTTCATAGTAGTTCCATAAGCGATTAACAAACAAACAGAAGATTTGGTGAATTTAGGTGATTAGGGTTTGTGGGAAGTTTGGGGATTTTGTGGAAAATCAGTAGATAATATGCAAATTAGGTATAATGCATGTTGAATGATGGTAAATGTGATTTAATGTGTGTAGGTATTGACATTCATAACCCGAATCGAGGATCGGGCAATGAATCAGTTCTTGGAGGCCGAGGTAAGTGCACATTGACACTTATGATTGTAATGTTAGCTTTGGGTTGGTTAAATATATGATCTAAATATTTCATTTGTCATGTGGTGGTGGAAATGTGTTCTTAAAAGAATGGTATTGCTTGAATGGCCCTTATGTGGGATAATTGGAAGTTGCGAGATTTGCTTATGTTATGTTGGATATGATGTATGTTGGTAGATGTATGTCAAATGTGTTATTAAATGAGTGGATGGTACTGTGAATGAATTGTGTGGTTATGCACTTATGTGATATGTGACCTATGAAAAGTGTGAAGTATAAGTAAATGTGGAATGTTCATATGTGCATTTAGGAAACTTAAATGAAATTGAATGGTGAAATGATCATAAGTATGTGAAAATGGTTAGTGGCATGTTTTATGCATTGTTCTTGATGATGACATTTTGTGGCTAAGGCATTTGGAAATGTGTTACATTTCATTCACTCATATCATATGTACATGTGATGAGCATCATTGTGTGTTCATATAGGGGTATTGTCAATCGAGCGAGAGCTAAAAAAATAAAGGGGTATTGCCAATCGAGCGAGAGCTCAAAATAAAAGGGGTATTGCCAATTGAGCGAGAGCTCACTATAAGGGGTATTGACAATTGAGCAAGAGCTCAAATAAAGGGGAATTGCCAACCATGAGAGTGGATTCTCTCATGTGCACGTTAAATGAATTAAGACCCCGTGGCATGCATCGTGTGTTTGCATTAGTATTTTCACAAATGCGTTCATCCACCATTAACATTGATGAACCTGATGATACTTTGATATGCTTAAGGAGCGAATGATCATATGTGTTGTTATGATATTGAATGTGGAATGGTGTTTTGGAGTATGATCACAAATTAAGTGGTTTGATGTATGTGTATAGAGGGTGTTGTTGCTTGTAGTATTATGTATATGTATGAACATAAGTATGGTGATTGGTGATTTATATGTTGAGCTATGGAAATGATGAATGATGTGTATTTTGATGTTTATGAATGTCGATTTGATCTTGATGAATTGTGTTAGTTATGTGTTTAAAGGTCATTTGCGGTGTTTTGGGTGTATGAAATGGTTGTGTAAGTGATTAGGAAGGTGGTTTGATATGCTAAGTGTTGTATGATATGTGTATGTATGGAAGAGAACTTAAAAAGAAATAGGCATAATGGTTCTGTGATGAACTAACGTACGTTATTTTTGGAAATAACGTACGTTAGTCCTATAAACCTATGTTAATTGAGAGTTGGCATACGTTAATCATAGGCTAGAATATCATTGAAGAATAACGTATGTTAGTGTATGTTAAACTTACGTTATTTTAGCCCAGTAGCCTAGTTTTGGCCCGAATAATGTACTAATGCTTGTCTAAAGTAGGCTAATGTTCTAGGATGAATTCCTTAGCATATAAAACACTTAAAAGATTGTATTTGACATGACAACGGTGAGCCATTAGGGAATTTAGGCGCGAATGTGGCTTTTTGTTCCACGAGCACACCCGTATTGGCCGAAGGTTCCCCTGTGCATCAGCTTAACAACAACAGGGTTTCACTTACTAATTATTTCTATATACTCACCTTTGTTTTGTTGTTGAATGTGTGCAGAGCGGCAGTAGCTGGTGGTCGGGACAGTATTTTCGGCGACGCTAGGAGGTGTGATACACGCGGATAGGTCGGCTCCTAGTGAACTTTTGATACATATACATTTTGCATTTTGTAAATCTATACACCTCATAGTATAGGTTTATGGCTCATGCATTGCTTTAAATCGAAATCATTCGCTTCCGCATACTTTATACTGGATTTGTATTTTGGCCTGGTTTAATGAAATGCATGCACGCCATCCTTTATATATTTTCCCTTGTGAATGATTTTGTGTTGATTTAAAAAAATGGTGTGAAAATCAAGGTTTATTTCGAAATGAAGTTAACGAATTTGGGGTTCACACTAAAGGTGGAAATCTTTTCTTTTTCAGGTTTTTTCAAGAGAATTCAGAAATTTGATCTCGTGAACTTAGTAGATCTCTTTTGCGATTATTGCAATGATCTCTATTTTCTATAAGATGTATAGAACAATGCTAATACAAATAATTTGTATAATAAATTTTCAAAATATGTTACGGACACAGTGTAATTTTATTGGAATTTATTTTAACAGATTTATATATTTAAACTAATTAAAATACTAAATTATAAGTAAATTTAAATACAATAAATGCTTGTGGTTTTGAATAGTTTATGAAAAATATACCAAACATTTCGTAATATTGTAGATATTAAATATTTCAAAAATTTGGAAAATTTTGGCTATCGAAAACCACCGCACACGCCTTCATGTGCCACCGCGAGTGGTGTAGCGTACTCGTCACGCATGTGGTCGTGGGCCAATCACAACCCACCACGAGCGACACATGGTGCTCTCTCTTTGACTGATGCACGGTTTGAAGGTGCAGGTCAAAGACACGAGTTTGGGTTGGTCAAGCGATTCGGGTCATAGGTGTTCGGGTTAGGTTTGCCGGTTTGGTTCGGGTCGAACGATTGACTGTTAACTATCAAAATGACATGTCATTTGGATCTAAACCAAACAAATCGTCGTGTAGGTGACTGATTGGGCGCCTCTCGGACAAATGACACGCGTGTGTGATTTAGAACCAACAAACGCAGTGGGCGCGTTGCCCACGTACGTTGTAGGTAGGTGGCGCGTGTAATCCACGCGTCGCCCCCCGACCACTTCCTGATAGCTCAAAACACTTTTTTGATTGTTTTCGGCCTTCTAAGTTCAATGGTGTGGTTGGAATTACCAAATGCTGAAATTTATTTTTTAGATTCGTCCTGTTCTAATATTTACGATCAAATTTACATGACTTTTAAGTTCCAAAAAATTTCAAAAACTATACCATAATTACTCTCAATATTTAAACTAATTAATTTCACATCTAAGAGCAATTTAGCTCTGATACAATCAAAGAACTATAATATCACATATTATATGACATTAATTAACTAATAATTAAACGTAAATAAAAAGAATAAGGTTTCTAACCTTGCAATCCATTTAAAACACAACGGAACAGTAATGTAACCTCGTTGAGAGTGACTTGATTCCACAGACATAAGCACATCAAGAATCGCACAAAGTTTTACCTCCGAAAACCACACCAGGAAAATTTGATCGACCTAAATCTAAAGAGAAAAATACGTCTTACTTTTCTCTCTAAAAGTTTAAGTAAGAATTCTAAAATTGTTTCTTGGAATGAGGGAAGAAGAGTTATATTTATGGAACTTGTGACACCACTTGGTGAATAAACATCTTTTAGGTCAAACTACATTTTAGTCTATAAACCTAAAATGCTTCTAATTTAATTATTATACCAAATAACCAATAATTAAATTTCTAAACTCAATAATATATTTAATAATTTCAATGTCGTAAAAGGACTAAATTATTTTTTCAAGCTACATATATACATTATTATAGCTTATAATTAGACCTAAAAAAACAAGATATTTTTAACTATAATCAATGGTTAAAGAATAGTTTTGCTCGAGCCATGGGACATTGCCTAACACATGAAATAACTTTTTCAATATTTACTATTGGACTAGTTCGACCCTGTGGTGGCTTACGTTGGAGGACAAGAGTTCATCATATTCTAATGAGAAAATTTTATTTAACATTATTTTATAAATATTTATTTATTTTTATTAATTATATATATTTTTATAAGAATATACTCATTAAATTTATTATATATTTTTATTAATTTTTAATAAAATTTCAATAAAATAATTAATATTTTTTATCATTTAAATATACTAAATAATATTATTATTAATAAAATTAATATGCTAATATTTTTATAAAATATTTAAAAAACATATAAAATATAATTTAGTCTAGACTTTTATATTTTTAAATGGATTGGAAAGTAAATTTATTTGGTATGAAAGGATAAAGGTTTGAACCTATTTGGGGCGGCGATTTCAGTTAATTTAACAAAAAACGCATAAAAATGCGTGATGAATTTAGCATGCATTGATGTTCGTGACGTCAATTTGGGCCACTCTTGCTTCGTCGATTTGCCTCATGACTCATCAAATCCATCTCTGTTTTTTATTCACAACTCTAGCCATCCAACTTTTCTTGTAAAAGCAACATAGGACCTCAAAATGAAGGTTAGTATTGTCTTTTCCATAATCCATTATGATATGCTGAAGGTGCTAAACTATAATGATAATCCAAATGTTTGGCATTCGATCATGGCTCTCCGCTAATCAACCAACACTGTCCTTCTCTCTCTTCACAAAACAGAAACTCTTAATTGTTGTGCTGCGTGGGAAAACAAGCGTTTTATGATGGTAAGAAGAGGAATTCATTACTTGAAGAAAGTAGAAGGCGCCAAGATAGCGGCAGAGTTAATAGAGAAAGGGCAGAAGAGAGTAATTGATGCCTCTCTTACTCTCATCCGTGAAAGAGCTAAGCTTAAGGTAATCAATTTTATTTGTTTTGTATAAAACGATAATATTTTAGATGAAATTGTAATGAAACGACAGGGAGAGCTAGTTCGAGCACTAGGAGGTGCTAAGGCTTCATCATCCTTATTAGGAGTTCCGTTAGGCCACAACTCATCTTTTTTGCAAGGACCGGCTTTTGCTCCTCCCAGGATTAGGGAGGCTATTTGGTGTGGCAGCACTAACTCCTCCACTGAACAAGGTATTACTTATTTATTCATTTTAATTGAAGAGTGCGTGTTTGATTCAGTCATGTTTGGTTATTGTGAGCAGGGAAAGAATTGAATGATCCCAGGGTGTTAACTGACGTTGGAGATGTGCCTGTGCAAGAGATTCGGGATTGCGGTGTCGATGATGATAGATTGATGAATGTTATTTCTGACTCGGTCAAACTCGTCCTCGAACAGGTCGTTCTTTCTTTTTCTGTCTTACTCCAGAAAAATATAGAAACAAGTATGTATTTCTGCTTTTTTTGTGTCTCTTAGAACAGATTTTTACATGTTCATATAGACAAGGATAGAAACTAAATTAGGGAACATACAACTATACATAATTGGTTGATGGATTTAATTTAGCTACATTATGGTTCAAGGAGCTAATTTACCTACATTTAATCTGATTTAGCTAATTATAGGAGAAAGATCTCCTATCAAATATTTCGTCCATATAAAGATATCTTACATGGCTAGCTTGCGCACTGGGTAACTAAACTGAGGACTTGACAAACCTTTTATGAGAATATCAGCCACTGGTTTGTAGGAATATAGGGAATGTAAATCAGTCCACTGTCAACTTTTTCCTTTATGAAATGTTTTTCAACTCTGTGTGTTTAGTCCAGTCATGAAGAACAGGGTTATGATCAATAGATATAGCTTCTTTGTTGTCGCAGTAGATCCCTATAAGTGTAGCCATCCATATAGCTTCACAAATTCCTTGTGCTAAGCTCTGAATTGAGCCTCACAACTGCTTCTTTATTGTCGCAGTAGATCCTTATAAGTTTAGCCATTGGAACTATCAACTCATCTAAAATCATTTTTATCCATATAGCTTCACAAATTCCTTGTGCTAAGGCCCTGAATTCAGCCTCAACTGCTTATTGAATCATTTAATGCCTCTTGAATGTTCCTGAGGATAAAAAGATTAGTGACCAAGTAATAAATGCAGTATGCTTCAGAGAGAATTTATTATAGTACACATGTTTAAACAGGATGATTAATGCACGACTTTTCTTTTCTAAGAGCAACGAGAAGATAGATATCAGCAGGTAATTCATTAGAAATATCATGAGTTGTTTGGCCATTTGTAGCAACAATGTTAGGTAAAGGGCTAGATGGATTAGCTAGGACAAGTTCAGTCTCCGGGGATTGAGATTGACCGTGAGTGGATTCCAAAACT
>CANYCX011509385.1:0-22765 GCA_948193385.1 Breynia disticha f. nivosa | reverse complement strand
ATATCCCAAATATCTATGACCCATAGAACATGATCATCTACAAAGTACATACTAGTCTTAGTTCATTTCTATTCCCATAGAAACAAGCGACTAGGGATATTCAGAATGTTAATCTCATATCTTCCAGGTTCTACTATCAAGGCCCTTAACCTTGATACCTCAAGTGCTTAATTAACATTCTTGGATATTTTATCAAACACATACCATAGGTCAATACATGATATGATAAAATAATGCCTCATAATTTTATTACTCAGTAATAAAACTTACAAACAATGCATTGGGCTAGGGCTTACACTAACATGACGTAAGGTTTCAAACAAGTTTATGTTATTGGCTATGATGAAACATTTTCACCAGTAGTTATGCTCAAATCTATTAGGATTTTGTTTGCCATAGCTGCATACTTGGTGGAAAATGGATGTTAAAAAGGCTTTCCTAAATGGAAACCTCCTCGAGGATATTTACATGAAATAATCTCAGGGATATGCAAGCTTAACAGATCCATTTATGGACTTTAGCTAGCATCCCAGAGTTAGAATCATTTTTTTGATGAATCCATTGAGGAGTTTGGATTCACCAAGCACGACGATGAGCCTTTTGTATATCAAAAGTTTAGTGGGAGTGTAGTAGTGTTCCTTATGTTATATGTCGATGACATCTTGCTCATTGGAAACGACATTTTAGCATTATAATAAGTTAAGCAATGGTTGAATTCATGTTTCTCAATGAAATACTTAGGGTAAGCTGAGGTTATACTTGGTATAAGGATCTATAGAGATAGATAACGACACCTCTTGGACTAAGTCAAGAAAAGTACATAGATAAGATAATGAGGCGGTTCAGTATGGAACAATCCAATAAGGGATCGTCGCTCTTATAATAAGGGATAGATCTATGATACTTAATTTTTAAAAACTCTTTTCCCTGATTAAACAACATAATAAAAGAAATGATAATAAAATCAAATCTGAAATAGAAGAGAGAGAAAATATAATGTTCATATTATAAAAACACTCGACCCAAAACATAAGTATCATTTAGTTTTTACAGCAGAAAAGGAAACAAGTTTGAAAACGTTTCAAACTCAAAATATGAACATTTACAAATATGTACAAGCATGTACAAAACTCAAAAGTGGAAGCAATCAGAACATGGAGCTCGACCTCGGACAGTATCTCTCTGACGTATGATCACCATAGCTCAGATCCAGTGGTAGCTATCTACGTCCTGTGCATCATTTAGACAATACAATGCTAAATATGAATGCGAATCAAATGTGTGCATATGAATGTCAATGCAATCACATGCGTATGCCCCGGGGTATTGCTCGCTTTTATTTTTCTTCTCTTTTCTTTTTTTTTCATTTTTCCCTCAGTCCCAGACCGACATCGTACCCAGTACGGTGTCGAGCCCAGCCCGAAATATCACCGGTCAGAGATCGGCATCGAGATCTCTCTCGGAATGTTCCTTAGGCCCAGCCTGGATATCAATATCAATCCGTGTCACACAAATAATGCAACACTATGAATGATTAATGCATTCATATCTCATAATCTCAATTTCATACGTATGCTCAATCAATCAGGTCAAATAAGCAATCACATGCTTAATGTATCAACAAGATATCAACATATCGAATGAGCATACCAATCACTATCAACGCATGAACAGAAAATCAAGCCATATCCCAATCACATATAATGTATGCTCACTAAGCAACACATACTTTTCAACATCAACATAAATTTCATCATATATTAACCATAGATCAACATATTATCAAATAAGGATCCAAATGAGCATACAATTCAATCCATTATAGATCATATAAGATCATAATAAGAATAAGAATAATTCATTCACCATCATTAATTCCAACATCAATAAGTAAACATATGATCTCCAATAATCAACCATTAATCAACCATATGTTTACTAAATCACATAAAGATCAATCATATGTCAACTAGGACATAAAACCATCAACATTTTATTTTCAACATGATTCTTCTAAATATATCGAACAATCTCAACACAGCATTACATGCCAGTTATGTTTTAACTATATAATCCCAAAGAAATACTACATTTTTACATTTAAATTAATTTATGAATCAATTTAGTAAGCGTAAGAACACTTACCTCGAACAGAAGAAAATTCAACAAGCTAAACACCAAATTAAGGTCCACCCAACAGTCGTACAGATCCTCCTGTATGTAATTAACCATATACCATACATCGACTAACCATTCATACATTGATTCCAGCTTTAGAATAATCAAAACATCATTCATAAACCTTAAATCATCTATATGTCAACATTTCCAACAATTCCTTTCATAAACCTAATCTTCGTCCAACCATTCTTATCATGATTTTCATCATCTAAACCATATATAAAGGATCATTCAAGCATCTAACATATATTTACACAGATTTCCAGCATCAATTGCACTCAATCACATTCAATCCATCAATTTTAATTTAATTCCTACAACCTCATGTAAACCAACTATCAACCTTACCTTTTTTGACTTGGATTCTTGCAGGATCAATGTTTCTCCTTGCTAAATCTCTTCCTCTCACTCAAAAACAAGTTCCTCTGATGTTTCTCAGCTATTCTATACAAGTGTCTTTGAGTTTAGGTTTGAAAATGCTTGAATGTTGGTTGAAGCGAGTGAAGTTATATTTTTTTCCAGAAAACAGAACAGTACGCGTGGTGGACAGTGGACTATGCGTGGTCATTACGACTCTGCGTACTCTTCTGCCACAATGCATACTTTGCTGATTTTTCAGCATTTCGCATTTTCCTTGGTTAGTTTCTATCAACCTTATATCAACCTTTATATACCTAATTTAAACATTTATTTTTCATCATTTCAACAATTATTTCCATAAAATAAATTCTGGGATGTTACAAGTTCTCTCTAAGAAGGATTGCCCATCCTCTAGAGAAAAGAGAGAACATATGAATAGAGTCACATACACATCAACTATAGGATCTATTATGTCACAATATTATGTACTAGATCGGATGTTGCTCATACACTAAATATAACGAGTAGGTTCTAGCAGGATTCTGAAGAGATCCACTGGTCTGCAGCTAAGACAATTCTTAAGTACTTGAGAAGGACTAAAGACTTGTTCTTAGTATATGAAGGTCAAGAAGAGCTTAGTGTTACAGGCAACACTAACGTTGCGACCTCGACTAGTAAGGTCAATTCAAGAGCAGAATCGGGATGCATATTCATGTTGAATGAAGGAGCTATCAGGTAGAGGAGCTCTAAGTAGAGCATAGTGGCAGATTTTACAATAGAAGCTGAGTATATAACAGTGTCTGAGGCTGTTAAGGAAATTATTTGGATCAAGAAGTTCACTACAAGACTAGGAGTCATCCAATCTATCATGATCCTTTAAAGCTTTTGTGTGATAATAATGGGGCTACAGCACAGGCCAAGGAGCCCCAAAATCACCACCGATCCAAACACATACTCAAGAAGTTCCATCTCATTCGAGAGATCAAAGATAGAGGAGATGTGAAGATGATCAAGGTTCCAAGTGAAGACAATGTTGTAGATCCCCTGATCAAACAGTTGGCAGGTCCGAAGCATGAGCGTCATGTTAGGTCTTTTGGTCCTAGAGTTATGTCTAATTGAGACTAGTGCTAGTAGGAGATTGTTAGTGTAAGCCCTAGCCCCAATACTTTGATTGTAACTTTTATTATTGAGTAATAAAATTATGAGGCATTATTTTATCATTTCATCACTACAAAACTAACAAATTTAGCGACCAAACTTTTGGTCACTAAAATACATATTTTGGTCGCTAAATTCAAATTTAGCGTCCAAAAGTTGGTCGTAAAAAACGTCGTCGCTAAATTCATTTAGCGTCTAATTGGACGCTATTCAGCATCCACGTGGAAGTTGAACATTTAGTGTCCACGTGGACACAAAATAAATTTGTGAAAATTTAATTTTTTATAATTTAATTATATTAATTTTAATTTATAATTAATTTTCATTTTAAAATTAAATATAAAATTAATATTTAAAATGAAAAATTGAAAAATATTATAAAAAAGAAATGGAACGATAAAATAAAATATATATAAAATAAAAAATATAGTATAACATTCGTACATAAATAAAAAAACAACAGAAAATAAAGAGAGTATCTAAGATGTGGGCGGAGGTTGTGGGGGAGGTGGCTAAGAGGTAGTTGTCGCCGCGTCGTCAGATATGGGTTCTCGACAAGAGAAAAATAGTTGAATCTGGTGCTGCATCTCTGCCACCCGCTCCTCTAGTGTGTCGACCCAAGTACGAAGATGCTGGTTACCTTGGGTAAGCTCCGCAGAACGTGTGGCATCTCGGCAAGGATCTGCGATCCTGACGGCAAAAAATTTCCAACAGCACCGATGTCGAAAACTGACACACCAGGGCGACACCGCCTACGACCCGAAGGTAGGCATCAAACTGCTCCTGGTAGCTGGTGCTGCCCTCTGACGACGAATGTTGGCTCAGCTCGGACTGGATGCGTGACTGATGCAACAAATTGATTGAAGTCATAAATAAAAATCTAAAGTGAATGTAAAATAGAAAAAAGAATGTGAAATATAACTTACATGAACCACCATCGACCTCTCGTCAACGAACCTAGTCGGATCCCCGCGGTGTGTGTGCGTCCGCACAAAAACCTCGTAGGGATAAACTGGTCGTCCTAGCTGAACCTCCTGAAAGTATATCAATTAAAAAAAATTGTTATGTATAATATAATAATTAATTTAAATTAATTAAAATTAGTAAAATAAATAAAAAATGCAAAGTAACATTTACAAACCAGTCTCCGGCGATGCTCCCTGTGTGTAATCGACCCCCTAGTGTGCAAAGACGGCCGCAATTTATGATTCGCCATTTGTTTGACTGACTTGGCGTAATATTCTGGCATTGACCAAACCGCCATCCATAAGTCCCAAGGTGGCGAATCGATCCAAGCTGGTTGTCTCTTTGATGTTTGAGCTCTCTGAGCCATGTCGTCGTATCTACTGAGTGGTAGGAAGGTGAGGAGTGGTGTCTGGAAATCCAAAATCTGTGACAGTGACGTCGATTTCGAAATCATCATCCGTAAAATCAAAGTCTGAATCTGCAAATGCCACCGTCGCTGGCACAGAAGAGGAAGAGGTGTAAAATGTGCCGAGCCAGGAGAAGTGTGAGGAGGTGCCGTCTGAGGCACTGAAGACGGGGTGGGAAAAGTGGGAAGGGCTGAGAGAAGAGTGAGGAGACGCCGTCTGAGGCACGACAGACGGGGAAGGAGAAAAGTGGGAAGGGGCTGGGAGAAGTGTAAGGGACAAACGTAGGCGCCAGAGAAGACTGTGTGGGCCGAGAAGGGGTAGGAGCAGCCTGTGACCCCTGTAGAGGTGTAGGAGAGTCTCGCCTCGTGGGGACGTGCAACCCGCCTACCCTGACCAGTACCTCTACGACAGACATACTGAAAATTTTACAAAATTAATGTAATTAACAAAATTGAAGTTAATTCAAAGAAAATAATTCAAGTCGTGAACAATTGAATTCACTAAATAATACTACAAATACACAAAATCTAATCTAACTCACTAAACTACAATACAAAAAGATAATGTAAATCGCTAAACTAATTTTAATTTGGAAAACTAATCCTAATATATGCATGAAACAATTAAATAATAACAATATAATAATATAAAAACTAATGTAAAACACCAATACTTACTTTATGCCAAAGCCGGGAAGGAGAGAATGTAAAAGTTAAAAGTGAATGTGAGGTAAAAAAGTGAGAGGAGAAAGAATGTGAACCGTATTTATAGAGGTATTTTTAGCATTCAATTGGACGCTAATTAGCATCCCTTCTGTTCATTCTACATCCACGTGGACGGTAAATTAATTAGGTCTAATTGGACGCTAATCAGCGTCCCATTTTTAATGTTTAGCGTCCATGTGGATGCCAATTTTATTTTTTTAATAAGTGTAAATATTTCTTTAATAGTTAATATTTGACAACTTTATTCCTCATCATCCTCGGTATTTTCTTCACTATCAAATTCTTTCTCCAGCGCTGTTGTTTTTCTACTTGAATCTTCTTCAGCATTATTTGTGGCAATGATTGTTCCAATTGGATCATGTCGAGGTAGGAGATTGTCTAAATCAGAAGGATAATTAATAACGTGAGGGGTTCCAATATCGTGTTGGAACGCTTCATGAATGATGATGCGGCGGTTGTTGCTATCATTATCTTTATTGACGAACCAAATGTGTGATTTGGCCTTACACACTGCCATCCAATCATAATCAGCCCGTCTGACTCTGGGATACTCAACAAAATATACTTGTGTATCTTGGTGTGCAAAAATGTATCGGTCTTTAGTGAGCATTTTTATGGATGTTTACGTCAACACCTTTACTATGCAGATGTATGCGGGTTCCTCCATGGTGAGTCGTGTCAAAAATGTGCAGTTCAAGATAATTGCGCGCTTCAATGTTGGCGAGACGTAATTAAGTTCAATTATTTCGTCTAACACGTCGTAGTAATCCTCTTCATCATTTCCAAAGGTCTTTCTCATAACCCAAATTCCACTATTGTCTGTCGCTCTTGTTGCTGAATGTGCTTTAGTATGGAATCGATATCCAGTAACTATGTAGGAAGGAAATGTTTGCAAAATCTGAGCTGGTCCTCGGGCTAATGCTTCAATATGACCGCTTTCTATGGTTCGTGCTGCTGGGGTGTTGACCTAGACAAATTAATAAAAACATTACATATATGTATGTCAAAAAATATTTACATATAAATGAAATACACAAACATCTTCAAGTTATATATATATATATATATATATATATATATATATATGTATATATTATGATCGAGCATGTATATAAAATATGATTAATAGAAAAAATCATGAACTTACTTAAAAAAAGGTTCAATTTCTTAGAAATTCAATAACACGTAAGTTTGAATCATGTGGTAATCCTCATTTGTTGATTGTCTTCGAACCGATCTGCCTGATGTACGTCCAGGATACGTGAATATAGTTAAATTGTTCGGGTCGACATCTTCTCTAACGTCTTCAGCCACATTGTTATGAGTAATTCGATTACTCACTTCGTGATTGTTGAAATACTAAGAGTAAAAAGTTGATGTCTCCTGCACAATGTATGCACTATATATTAAACCTTCAACACAAGCTTTATTACCAACAGTGTTTTTCAACCTCCATAGAAATCTAAAAAATACGAACAATATTTTCAATAAACTATTAATGAAATAACATATTTCTAAACATTGTATTTATATTCACGTTCTGGTAGCTAGAAAATAAACATACCTCTCAAACAGATACATCCATCTATATTGGACAGGGCCGCACAAAGATGCTTCCATGGATAAATGAATTGGCAAATGCTCCATTGAATCAAATAAGTTGGGTGAAAATATTTGCTCAAGATTGCATAATATGATTGGTATTTCTGTATGTAAACATTTTACTCTTTCTTCGTTTAACTCGTAGCACGTAAGATCCTTGAAAAATGCACTCAGCTACGCAATTGACTCCCAATATTTGTTATGCAGAAACGCACGAAAAGCAACAGGCATCAATCGTTGTATGAATACATGACAGTCATGGCTTTTCATTCCGAAAATCTGTAGCTTCTATAAGTCTATGCAGCGGCTTAAATTGGAAGCATAACCATTAGGAAATTTCACTGATCTTATCCAATCAAACAATATTCTCTTCTCTTCCCAATTTAGTGAATATCTTGCCTTCCTATATTTTGTATCAGTTTCATCAGGCTCTAATTTAGCCCTCCTGCAGATCTTGTGTATATCTAATCTTGCCTTTAGATTATCTTTAATTTTCCTAGGAACATCAACACAGTGCGGAAAATATTGTCAAAAATATTTTTCTCAATGTGCATAACATCCAAATTATGTCTAATCTGCAAAGTCTCCCAATATGGAAGTTCCCAAAAAATACTTTCTTTTTCCATCCCGAATGTGGAACTCAAATTTAAAACCCTTTTTCCCTAATAAACAATAAAATAAAAGAAATGATATCGAAATCAAATCTTTTAAACAAGGAGAGAGAAAATATATACACGCTATATATTCAAAATCTTGGCCCAACCTGTTTAGTTTTTAAAATCAAACACTAGAAGAAGCAAAAATCATTTGAAAACATTCAAACTCAAGGTTGCGTGTATATATATACATATATGTATAACAAATGTACAAAACAAAATATGAAAATCATCTCTGAAGATAAACCTTAGACGTTTGTCGCAAGCAAAACTCTGATCACCGTTGTCTCTGTCCAAAAGCAACTACCTACGATATGCACATCATTTAAACAACAAACGGGGGTCAGTATTGAATATACTCAGTAAGTATTCTTAGCTTCATTTAGATAAAATGATGTGCAGGAGAAAAATGTAAATCAGCACTAGGTCGTGCCTAACTTCTTTCTCCTTATGGCATCAGACTATGCCAATACAAACATAATCATTCAATTCACACAGAATTTTAACCACACAGGTTTTTTCTCTTAATTCAGCACACAACAACATTTAGATCGTACATATCGATCAATATAGCATATAGCAGCATTAAGATCACACAGATCAAATCAACATCCACACAGGATAGCACATAGCAATTATGAACCACACAAGATAAATTATCTGCACAAGATTGATCACACAAATCATATTTACCTAAACAATCGTCTACACAGATAATCACACAAATTAGATTCACACAGAATTCAAATCCTAACATAATACATATGCGAATGTAAATGTATGATATGACAACGCTAATGTATTTCCACACAGGATGACCCGGGTATTTATCCTCTGTTCCACACAAGAGAGGATAGAATAAAATACCTCTATACAACACAGGAGAGGTTTCGCACCGCACACAGCTCAGTTTAGGAAAGCACACCGCATGTCCTTTATTAACACAGGAAAGTCCACACAGGAATATTGTTGCCACATAGGCTCGTGTCTCATAGAAATTTATGGAAATGTATGAATGACATTCGTAATAGCACATAGCATAGGAATGACATTCGTATCAGTACAGATCATATAGTACAAACATAGCTCACACAAAGCATATAATATCCACATAGGATCATATTTATCATGCTTTCTATTATATCATTCATAGCTCCAAGAAATAGATATAGACACATCCTCAACTTAACATCCAATAGGTTTAATTCCTCCTTTCATACACACCATTCCGCTGAGGTGTTCCTAGAGGTATAAGTTGGGGTACTATACCATAATCTCACAGATATTGGTCAAACTCTAGGCATATATACTCGCCACCTTGATTTGATCGAATGGCTTTAATATGTTTGCCTAATTGGTTTTTTACTTCATTCTTAAAATCCTTAAACCTTTTAAAGGTTTTTTGATTTATGTCTCATTAAATAGATATAGACATATAAGCTATAGTAATCAATGAACATGATGAAGTAGCTATAACCACCTCTAGCTTGTGTACTTAATAATCCACACACATTCGAGTGTATTAGATCCAATAGTCCACTAGTTCTCTCTCCTTTCTTGTTGAAAGGATTCTTTGTCATTTTCCCATGAATACGTGATTTGCAAGTGTCTAATGATTTTCAATCAAAAGACCCAAGAGCTCTTTCTTTATGGAGATTTTGCAAGTGTTTCTCACTTGCATGTCCTAAACGACAATGTCAAAAGAAAGGAAGATTAAGTTCATCGGACTTAGCTTTCTTATTTTCTACATTGTAAATAAGCTCACAACTTGATAATTCTAGGATATATTAACCGTTAATTAGGGATGCACATCTATAATAAACATTTACACTGTATATTCATAACATTATTACCAATGATGAAAGAAAATCCATCAATATCCAACGCTAAAACTGAAATAATATACCTGCTCATTGCATATACATAAAGGCAGTTCAAAAGTTTTAATTTTCAGCTTGTAGGTAAACAAAAAACCAAGTCTCCTATCTCTATGGAAAAAACTCTAGCTCTATTTCTAACTCAGAGATCAACCTCGCCTTCAGAAAGTTCCCTCCTATTTCTTATCCCCTGCACGTTGCAACAAATGTGAGAACCACATTTAGTATCCAATACCCACAATGTTGAAATAGAGAGATTTATTTCTATAATGTAGATACTTGAAGTAGACGATCCATCAGCACCCTTCTTCTTGTTCTCTCCTAATAGCTTTGGACAATGTCTCTTCCAATAGCCCTTCTCAAAGTAATGGTGACATAAGTCCAAAGGATGAGGCTTAGGAACCACCTTGGGCTTAAACCTAGCCACCTTTGGCTTTAGAGGCATCATTTCCTTGCCCTTGCTCTTCTTGCTGTCCTTCTTGACATCCTTCTAGGCATCTTTTTGAACCATCAATGTAGGTTATGACTTATTAAAACTCTGTTCAACATTCTTAAGAATTTTGTGCAACTCAGTCATGGTTTTATCCACCCTTTGCTTATAATAGTTAAGCACCACTTGGTCATTAATAAATGGTAAGAAGCCAAGGACTAAGTCAATGGAAAGCTCCTATTTCAACACTTGAGGACTAACTTGTCCTTTGGGAGCCATCTTAGATGAGGTCAATGCCTTCACCATCAAGTACCTTTCATGACGGTCCTTCTCTAAGAACATTTCCTTGAGAGCATTCATGATATGGTATGCATCTTGATCCATGAACTGTTTTTGCAGCTCGGGGATCATGTTAGCCAACATCAAACAGGTGACTTCATTTGAATCCCATTTCTTTCTTTCAAAAGATTTTCAAACGGTGGCAGTGGCATTTATTGTCAGTTCAGTCGAAAGAGCAGCATCCAAAAATTCTAACTTGTTATCTTGCCTCTGAATAATCTGTAGGTTTTGAGCCTAATTCAAAAAGTTGGATCCATTCAGCATATCATTTTTAAGGATAGAGCGTAGGAAAAAATTTGAGTTGTTTGGGTTCAGATTCATTTTCTACATAGAAAAACAAACAAGGTTTGTCACGAGGCCTTTAATCAAAGAACTCCCACTCAACAATGGATTAATATCCCTATAAACAATCCACTTGTTAGTGATTCATTTTGTGGGACAAAGATCCACTTTTTGCTTCATCAAAGACTAGGCTACTTAGGTAGGAATCCATCTAATCATTTTCCCCAAAATGACTCTCAGATTCTAATAGGACTAGTACTTTCGTGTCAGAGCACTTCTTGAGCTTTGGCATGACCCATGCTTCGACGTTTCATGCCCTGACAAGTTGTTAATTTAGGAAGGCAATTTTCTTGAGTTACTATTTCTGGGATTAATTTTAATTCGACGGCTTAGCATGGAAAACGCAGATTTGACAATCGATATGAGTTGCAACCATTCATCAACATAAATAAGCATGCAAACATCCAAGTGCAGGAAAATTAAATGTGCAATCATAGGCAAATGATCCTATTACTAGGCCAATACTATTACATAGTATAATCTTCGAGCTTCAAGTCCATCTCCAATAGGCTCTCCGTCCTTCCCTCTTGGGCTTCCACGTCAGGACTCCCATCCTTCTGGGTTGGGCCTCCTTTTCTATAATAAGTCTACACCAATAGCCTGGACTAAGAAAATATGCTCAATAGGCCTTTACAAACCCTTTTAATAAAATAGGTTTAAAAGGCCTTTGCAACCCAAAACCAGGCCTATGAATGCACCATGCAAAAAATTCGTAAAATGTCCCTACTTTTATTACCTATTTAATCATATAATTAAACTTTAATATGAACTTGTAATGTAAAAGCATTTAAAAATGTCTGGCTGTAGAGAGAGGAAGTGCTGAAGAGCTGCAGCTGACCCACTTGTTGGACTATCTTTTAGTACATATTCCTGAAACAAAAATCGTAGTTGTATGAGTTATGGGCTCAGTAAGTAATCGTCTATATTATTTATCATCTTTTATATTTATCTGTTCCTTTAGTTCTATACTTCTATTTATATATGTGAGGACACGTGTATCTTATCATCTGTATACTTTACTATATTTGTTTGTTGTGTTTTGTATTCTATGAATGTGTGAACATGTGAACTGTGCTGTGCTATACTGATGAACATATGAACTGTGAATTATGCTGTGCTGTATTGAAATGTAACTATACTTCTGTCTCCATTTATCTTTCGCCTCTGTTTATACTTCCGTCTCCGTTATTCTTCTGTGTCCAATCACCACCATTATTACCACCATCACCTATCATCGCCTCTAACCGTGTCACCAACACTATCATGTGTCTGTGTGTTTGTACTCCCATGCTTTCATATGACTATGATTCATGTAACTGTGTTATCTTATACATGTGTTGTCATGTGCATGTGATTATTACATTGTTCTTGTATCAATTGCATGTGTTCATTCACGTGATTATGATCAAATGTTCATGTAACAGTGTGATTCATCGTACGACTATAAAATCATATGCCTATGTTCATTCACATGTTCTTTTATCATTTATCATTATTAATTTATAGAAATACGATCATCTTTGAATGTGGCAAAAATCATGAAAGATCATGAACTTCCTTTGCCATGTGTTATTCTGGGTTTCATTTAAACGTATATTCTTATCCTTTGCTTATGTTTTCATCTTTGTAACTTAATTTCTTAATCGTACTTTGTTAGGATTTTATCCTAGGGTTTCATTTATCAAACATAGCAATAAAACACATCAAACATACATTGCGATCAAACATATAAATCAAACCTACAAATCAAGATAAATCATCTACTAACAACATCCACATGCTAACAGGTCTAGTCATTCATACAACATAATTTAAAACTAAGTTTGGATTACTCACAGTTTAATCCATATAAAATTCTCCAAATATCGAGCCTGATTCGATCTCCCTCTAGTCGTGTCTCCTGATGACTATTTTTTTCCTTTTGCTCCGGATAAATCTCTCTATCTTGCTCTCTAGCCAATCCTATCTCTCGATCATATCTGTCTATTTTCCTTCTCTATTTTCTTCTATTTAATTTCAGACAAATGCCCTATTTATAGGAAAAATTGAAGAAATGACACAACCCATGCTCAATGGCACGACCTGTGCCTTGCATTCTACTCATGCATTATTTTCTGAGGGGAACCTGCATCTGCCACATTAAATTATTCCATTGGCACGACCTAAACCAAGTATGGCATGACTTGTGCTTCATACCTGTGACCCCCAAAATTTAACTATCACCTGATGTTATATATATCAATTCCTCTAAGGTGACACTTAAACCTTGGACATCATGAGTTTAATAAAGATTCTGAGATTCACGAACACAACTGTTTCACACATTCATTTGAGCAATATATACATTCATCCTTCATTACTAAACATGTGTTTATAAAGTTTTACAAAATTTGTTTAGGGTTATATAGGAAAAGAAACCAGACTAATTCCATTTCGAACATAACACTACAAAATGATTAACAAATACAATTTTCAAAGACAAATTTGAAAACAAGAGAGAGAAAACTCTGGTGCATCGCCCACCTCTGTCTTTTCGTCTGAAATCTGAGTCAGAATCGTCCAAAAAATTTTACACCTTCTGATCCAATATGTATCCTCAGGTCCCTGCCCACACGGCAAACATAAAACGCAGTGAGTCGCGAGACCCAATAAGCAACACTTACTGACATGGACAACCATCCAATATGTATCCTCAGGTCCCTGCCCACACGGCAGACTCAAATTAATTCATATTATAAACATATTCATGGTATAAAATATCATCACAACTTCAGGAATCATAAAATCACAATTAATCTTATACCTAAGGCATCCAATTTCACCAATTTAAGTAGGAAACAGCGTTCCACGCGTGGTCAACCCATATTACATGTTGTGGCCTGGGACTACGTGTTCTCTCCTCCACAACATGTAGTATATGTTCAAACAAATGTGTGGTCGGCTCAAACTACGCGTGATCAGGGCGACCGCGCGTATTTTGGGACCACACTGTATGGCATGCTGGTTTCCTGGCAAAACTCAAAACAAACCACATTCCTTTATATCCTTCCTACACACATTTCACTCAATATCACCTATCACAATATCTCTTAATTCAATTATTCAAAACACATTTCAATTTCAAAACACATCTCAATACAATCATAACCACATCATAAACATGCCTTAAACACCCAACAAAAATCCATTTCAACCAACAATTCTTCAATTTTAAATAACATCCCACATTGACAACATTTCATACCAAAGTTAGGACCAAATTCAATCCTATAGATACGACATCATGTTATTATCATGTAATCCAAAATGCGACCTTATATGCTAATTTACACTCTCACTTCCATTTTAAACTACGCCCTGTTTTGGCCATATAGTGACGTTTGCAAATGGGCTTTTCGGCCGGGAGGTTTGTTATATAAATTGGAAATCCAGAATACGCCCTATTTTGGCCTTTATTCACCCTGTTTTGGCCTAGCACATTCGTATACATGTCTGTATATCGAATATCAACCACTGTGCCCAGTGTAGCATGTTTTATATACTACCCGAAATATTGTGCGTTAAGCACTAAAAACATTGTGAACTAAGCACCAAATGTTTTAAACATTGTGCACTAAGCACCAAATGTTTTAAACATTGTGCACTAAGCACCAAATGTTTGCACACTAAGTGCCATAACCACTCCCTCGTCAATTCTTTTACTCACTTAGAGTCTTTATAATTCATTTAGTGACACATGTTCACTAAGAACCTAAATGCATGAATGTCACGTATTTCTATGTTAACAACATACTGTTACTTCCATCAACATACCAAGTTTTGACATCCAAGATGAAACTCATACATAATTGATCATATATTCTCCCACTAGAGTTCATAAACAATCAACTGAACACCATCCATCACATTCATTAGAAGTATAACATATGAGCGATCTACCATAGGAACTCATATAAGAATCCATACTCACCAAACATCAAACACAGTGGTGCAACTATGTACATGAACAAAAAATTTGTTTAACATACCACAAAGTGATAGGTAATCACAACATACAACACATATCATTCACCGTCATGCACATCAATCATACACCAAACAATCTTAACTCACAATTAACCTTAGCAACAAATCAATCCATTAATCATACCAAACAGTTATTCACAAACAAATCACACACAAGGATGGTTGCGTTACTTACCTCACAAGACTCGTCTAACGTCCCGACTGAGTACCACCCTCGCCTTGATTCGATCCTTCTATTCACCATTAAAGATTACATCAATCACATATATGCATAAAATTTCTCTAAACAATAAATAAGTGATGTTCTTAAGTTTAAATGCTTCTTCCTTTTCTTTCCTCTTTCCTCATTAACATTTTCCACCAACCACCTTGACCTAACTCATTCTTTCCTTCTTACCAACCATCTTTAACGCTTCCTATACGTTCAGTTAAATATGTTTTACGTGCCTTAATTTCTGATACAACGACTATATTCTAATTTCACAAATTTCCTTTTCGAAACTCTAAGAATTTCCTATCTTCAATTCAAACTCCCGCATTAATTAGGACCCAATTAAATTGACCATTAAAATAACCTCAATAGAGCCCGAACAAACTTACCTAAGTAACGATACTTCGAAACGAACCTAGGGTTAGGAAACCCAAACTCGTCACTTTGACCTATCCTTCTTTAAACACTGATTTCAGGTACCTAAACCATGAATTATCACCAAAAATGGTTACTAATGGATAGTACACACATTAAGCTTTCAAACAAGCCATATTTCGCTCAAATCGGAGCTTGTATGAAAGAAATATTGCGTCAGAAAGTTAAGTATGGTTCAATAACGGGATTTCAAAGATTCTATACAAGAAAACTTACCGAATTAAGATCTGCAACCGATTCTAAAACTCCCAAACACCAAGATTTTGTGAGGTTTGAGTATGGTTAGGGTTTTCGGTTTTGGAACGGTAAATAAGGAAGGAAAAACGTGAGCGAGGAAGAGTGTAGAGAGAGATAGGCACATATGTATATATATGAATTCGGTTTTTGACGATTTTCCCGATCGAACTAATTCATTATTTCCTCGTTTCCTCTTTCCCGATCGACTTAACCACGATCAATTTTTAATTCACACTAAGTCCTACCCCTTCCATGAATTATTAATTAAAATAATTTGCAAAAAAATTATATATATTTTTATGTATTTTTTGAAATGTTATTATTCCCAATTTTTAGGACGTTACAATAGCACACCCCAATTCATCAAACAGAACGATCCAACCTTTATTGCAGGCCCTAAAACTTACTTTTGGCATGGGTTGTGCTGATGGCATGCCCATGCCGTCATGGGACGCCCCATGCCATCAACACCCTCTATGGCACGTCCTTCATCCTTTTAAACCTTACATTTAAACATAATATCAACCCTGAATCATCTCACATTAAACCTCAAATATTCATTCATTTATAGTCTAATTTATCAATCTATTTAGTCCTTTTAATTATTTCTTAATCTAAATGCTTAAGGATGAGGATGTCACAATTCTTTCCCTCTTAACAAATTTCATTCTCAAAATTCCTATCTTATACTATTTTAGATTCATAAATCTAAAATCTGATTCTCATATAATCATATATGTGATCAAGCTTATATCCTCTCTTTATACTTCATACATCTTCTATATGCATTGTAGATACACTATTTACTATCACTCATGTTATTCTGAATTTTAAGATTTCAAATCATTTATTCTTTTTCCTATAGCATAAGGCTCCACTGCTTCCTATCTCTCTGCTATCCAGGGATCATATCCCTTCTCTGATACCAAAATAAAACATCCTAATCTACTTAATCATGTTATTTAACTTTAATGTGAACTTGTAATGCAAAAGCGTTTAAACATGTCTGGGTGTAGAGAGAGGAAGTGTTGAGGAGCTGTAGCTGTCCCACTTACTGGACTATCTTTTAGTACATATTCCTAAAATAAAAATTAAAGTTGCATAAGGTGCAGCCTCAATAAGTAATCGTCTATATTATTTATCATCTTTTATATTTATCTGTTACTTTAGTTCTGTACTTCTATTTATATATGTGAGGACAAGTATATCTTATCATCTGTATACTTTGCTGTATTCATTTGCTATGTTCTGTATTCTGTATTCATTATACTTATTATCATATGACCATAAGAACGTGTAAAAATGTGAACTGTGTTGTGCTATACTGATGAACATATGAACATGTGAACTGTGAATTATGCTGTGCTATATTGACCTGTAACAATACTTTCATCTCCATTTATCTTTCAGCTCTATTTATACTTCCATCTTTATTATTCTTTCGTCTCCAATCACCACCATTAACACCATCATCACCTATCACCGCCTCTAACTATGTCACCACCTCTATCATGTGTCTATGCCTATGTACTCCTGTGCTTTCATGTGACTGTGATTCATGTGACTATGTTATCTTATGCATGTGTTATCATGTGCATGTGATTATTACATATGTTCTTGTATCAATTACATGTGTTCATTCACGTGATTATGATCAGGTGGTCATGTAACAGTGTGATTCATCATATGACTATGAAATCATATGCCTATGTTCATTCACGTGTTCTTTTACCATTTAACATTATTAATCGTATTTATAGAAATATGATCATCTGTGAATTCGGCAAAATCATGAAAGATTGTGAACTTCCTTTGCCATATGTGTTATTCTAGGTTCATTTAAACGTATATTTTTATCCTTTGCTTATGTTTTCATCTTTGTAACTTAATTTCTTAACTGTACTTTCTTAGGATTTTATCCTAGGGTTTCATCTATCAAACATAGCAATCAAACATATAAAACATACATAACTATCAAACATATAAATCAAACCTATAAATCAAGCATATAAATCATCTACCAATAACATCCACACACTAATAGGTCTAATCATTCATATAAATTAATTTAAAACTAAGTTTGGATTAGTCACAGTTTAATCCGTATAAAATTCCCCAAATATCGAGCCTGATTTGATCTCCCTGTAGTCGTGTCTCCTGATGACTATTGTTTTTTCCTCTAGCTCCAGCTAAATCTCTCTTAATCTCTCGGCTATCTGATCTCTAGTTCGTTTCTATGAATTTTCCTTCTCTGTTTTGTTCTATTTAATTTCGGACGAATACCCTATTTATAGGAAAAATTGAAGAAATGGCACGACCCATGTTCAATGGCACATCCTACTCCTGCATCAACTTCTGAGTTGAACCTGCATCGACCACATCAAATTATTCCTTTGGCAAGACCTAAACCAAGTATGGCACGACTTACGCTTCATAACACGCCCAAATTCATCAAATGGCACGATCCAATCTTTATAGCATGCCCTAATCCTTACTTTTAAGATTGATTGTGATAATGGCGTGCCCATGCCGTCATGGCACGACCCATGCCATCAACACCCCCTATGGCACGCCCTTCATCCTTTAAACCTTACATTTAAACGTAATATCAACCCTTAATCATCTTACATTAAATCTCAAATATTCATTCATTTATCTTCTAATTTATCAATCTATTTAATCCTTTTAATTATTTCTTAATCTAAATGCTTAAGGATGAGGATGTTACAATTCAACATACAAATTTCATAGCACATGACGCGTATTAACTCTAAGTGACGGCAATAATGCACAAGTGTACACAATTAAGTAATATAGGGGAGTAAAACTCAACCCAATTTATAGTACCCTAGGGAAATTGGAACTAAAAACTCATATGCATCTTCGTTGCTTATCAAAATGCCCAATCAAAAAAGTGTCTAAACAGTAAATAAACTTACATCAAAACAGTAAATTTGCAGGAAATGTAAAGGCATCAACAGGAAATGTAAAGAAAGCAAGCAAAGGCACTGAAACTGAAAACCTGACATTTAACATGCAAAAAACATAAATCAACATCAGAATCTAAATCAAATAGCAATTGTAAATGCAGTAAAGTAAATTGATCTTTACAAGAAATGTAAATTTGTGCGAGAAATGTAAATCTAAACTAAAGCAAGGCGTGGAAATGTAAATGGTGCATAAAAGTAAATAGTTGAAACCCTAAATCAATCTAATCTACTCCTATGGTAGTCTAAACTCAGAAACCTCACAAATGAAAACCTCAAATCGATTTAAGGCTATTTTATGAGTCGACACGCTCACGCTGATTGGCACAAGTTGTGCCCATGATTTTAGTTCAATGGCACAATGTACACATGAGTAAAACACGATTCGTGCCAATATTAATTTTAGCACGATGGTTGGCACGACTCGTGCTCATAATGTGCACTTCATAGGGGTCGTGTCAAATTATGGGCCAAAAATTTAGATGAGCACAACCCATGCTCCTCTGCACTAGGTCGTGTTGTCTCTTTTTAGGCCTAAATCTCTCTCAAATCTATCTCAACTTCCTGCAAATCAGTCTCTAATCACAAGCAATATCGACTATAGGATAAAAATTCAAAAATGCAAAAATAGACGATAATCAATAAGGATATGAACTATTCTGTGTGTAAATCACATTTTAAACTCAAAATGAACTTTCCAATGAAAAACGGTTTATAATGTGATTTTTAGGGGAAATTATGATTATATGCGCATGTAATACGTAAATAACGTAAGCAAAATACGCTCATATTACATGCGCATCAAACTCCCCCACACTTTAATATTTGCTCGTCCCGAGCAAAGCAGGATCAAGATCGAGCTACCAACGAATCCAACAAACAACACGCAACATCAATCACAATCAAAGAAAATCATAATGCAACCAAAATAACTTACTTGCAAAACAAATAATCAAATTGTAATGCCCCAAAAATTTTAACCTAAATTTTGTGAAAAATGGTAGGAAAATAGTGGCGAACAGATTAGGGAACGATTTTCCAAATCGTTCCCCAAACCTTTTTGGATATATAATTACTAAAAATTGGTGGAAATGGTTTTGTAAACCATTTACAAAACTGTTTTAACCTAGTGGGTTTTAAAAAGAGACCCGCATGAGACATTCTACAGGGAGGAAACATAACCCAAGGTCTAAACCCATTAAATCTAACCCTAAAACCCCGAGGATTTGTGGATTTCACTTAAGGAGGAGAGTGTATGATGATCCTCTTTGAAAGAGCAAGGTAAGCTCTAAGTTCATGTTGATTTTTCTGTGATTGTGAGTTAGGGTCAGGGAAAAATTGATGGTGTTTGGAAAGATTTAAGGTCTTGGAAGTAATGTGGGTTAAAATGAACAAAGGAAACAAGGATTAAAAGAGATTGAGATTTCTAGGGTTTGAGTAGCTGCGGATTTATGAGGAATGGGAGTTGGAATGTGAAATTGAGTTCGAAAATGTGCTTAATGAACGAAATGTGAGTTTGTTGGGGAGTTGATACGAAAATAAGTAACGATGTGAGATTTAAGATTTAGGGATTAAGAGAATAATTAGTTTGCCTAATTCGAGCCTTAATCAATAAATTGATACGTAAAATGATATATCTATGTTCATTGCATGATGGATGATATTATAGGAGGTGAGGTTCGGATCTCAGAGCGGAGTTGAGTGACGAGTCCGACTATGCAGAGTTTGAGGTAAGCTTCTATACTTACTATTGTTACCTTTGTACATGTATGGATTAATCATACATGGTATATTGTATATGTGTTAAGATAGTAGTGAGCCAGAGTTGTAAATGGAGTTGGTTGTAGTTGTGTTTATGTGATTTCATGGAATGGTTGATCTTATATGAGCTTGTATGTTCTTGTGGTTAGGATGTGAATGAGTGTGATGTTGTCAATGTGTTAAGTGGATTATGATATTGTGATGAATGATACTACATGGGTGGCAGGATGACTACAATTCGAGAAATTATGTGATGAGATAGTATTGATGAAAAATGCTTATGCTTGCATTCATTCATATATGTCATGTGGACATTTTCATGGACATTGTTGTATGTTCATAATTTGGGGATTATCCAATTTGAGTGAAAGCTCTACATTTCATTGTGGGGATTAGCCAAATCAAGCAAAAGCTCTGAATTATGTGGGGATTAGCCAAATTATGAGAGTGGACTCTCTCATGCGCGCAAGAAAGACCTCAGGATTTGCATTTGTATAATTTGCAGCGATATTCATGATAACATACATTTGCATTTGATGTTGTGAGATATTGATTATGAAAATGGGAAATGCTTGCATTCCATCCATTTATGTCATGTGTGCATAAACATGAACATTATTGTATGTTCATAATATGAGGATTAGCCAACTGGAGCGAAAGCTCTAACTTATGCAGGGATTAGCCAACCGGAGCGAAAGCTCTAACTTATGTGGGGATTAGCCAAAATACGAGAGTGGACTCTCTCACGCTTGCATGAAAGGCCCCGGGGCATACATTTGTTTGATTTCTTTGACATTCACATTAGCATACATTTGCATTGGATATTATATGATCATGATAAGATGAATGTGGAAGTTAAGATCTCATGGACGTGGATGTATATATGATGGAATGGGATATGTGGTTTACGTTATATGAACTTTGGCAGTGAATGTGTGAATAGGTGCACGAAACGTCATTTGTCGGAACTTATAAACCTTGAGTTGGTAAATCATATGTATCAATGGGCAAGAACTTCATTGGTGCAAATGTGCATGGTTTGGGGATTTAAATGAACTTAGGTTGACATGAATGTTATGGCTTATTTGGGATGATATTGTTGGGTTTCCTACGTGTTTTAAAATTTTTGGCAATGGAAAAACACATCAAGAACACGCAAGAACCATCCAAGATCAACATAAAATCAGCCAATAATACATGCCATACTATCGATTTAGAGCTAGGTTGCATAAAAATCGAAACTTGATGAAGAAAGATCATACCTTTCGTTAGCTCCTTGGTTGGCCAATTGGTTTAGGGCAAACCACAAGTTTCTACCACCTTAGAATACACTAAGGTGACCTTTATGACACCAAATAAGAACCCCACGTGTCATTCCTCTACAGAATTAACACACAAATTAGCAAAATATGTGTACTAGCACAGGTAGAAAACGTACCACCTTAGATTGTCAATTTCGGATGAGATTCTTGAGAAACCGAAGGCTCAACGTTGATTAGATCACACAGTCAGCCCTTAAATCTCACTTCACTCTTGAGAGAATTCCCAAAAATCTCACTCTTTGATTTTGGAAGCGGCTCACGGCTTTAGAGAATGGTGTTTGAAGGGACGGCTCAACTTGTGAAAAATGACTAGGTTTGTCATCCTTTTATAGGCAAAAGTTTTAGATCTTGATAAGGCCTTTTGAAAATTCGAAATTTGGTTTTAAATTTCATATAGCTATCCTAATCCTTTAGGATTTAGATAAGCCCTTTTCAAATTTAAAATTTCTCTTTTAAAAATCCCTCCTTGCCGTGATATATATGTGAATAATTAAAACATTTAATCTTTTAAATTATCTCACATTATCCTTATGTCTTAATTAAGACATGTCTGGTCTTAATTTAAGACAATCCGCCTTAATTCTCTCTCTCTTTGTATTTCTTATTTAAGACATCATATTTAATAAATAATCTTTGTCTTAAATTTATTGAAGAAATATTTCTCATCCATCTTGGGCCCAATTACCAAAATTTTTCCAAATGCCCAACCTGGTCCACTGAACAGATTTTAACCTAAGGTGAAA
>CANYCX011509213.1:0-21580 GCA_948193385.1 Breynia disticha f. nivosa | reverse complement strand
TGTTGATGTATGACAGTTTCTGAATCTACTCCGAGTGGCGTTATATAGAGCTGTTGCAAGTGAGTAACATTTAGATGAACATCTTGTTAATCCTTTTTTTAAGGATTAATCATAGAAAAATCGATGATTTCAAAAAAAATTGTGCACAAAGGTAAAAAATATAATAGTATAATGTAACTTTACTTTACTCTACTTTCATCCAAACAATAAAAGAATATAACTTTACTTTACCTTACTTTTTTCTCAAATAAGAGGAGTTTTTAATTGACACAAAACCTTACCTTAATCTACTCTACCTTATTTTATAAACCTTTACCTTACTTTACTTTCAGTTTTGCCAAACACAGTGTTCCCTCTAACACTTGGCACATAAACCAAGCCACCTCTTCTTTTTTGACACAACACCACCCACCGGTTAACCACGATCATCCACTTGAGTCGTCGGTGCTTTCCGACCAAAAACCAATCGTGCCACCTTCCTTCTCTCGTAGCTAGTCGCCTATCCTATATTCCCACAGGGAACACGTGCGACGTGGCACAGAAAAACCCACTCCGATGCCTTCTCTCTTCTGCCATGGCTCAAACCACACCGACCATTGCCTTGGCTGGTGTCTTCTTAGAGCTACCCTTTCAAACCGACAACACCCCCTTCTTTTTTTGCGTCGACAACCAACAGGGAGAACCCCTTCTCTCTTTTGATCAGTCATGTCACCGTTGTAGATAAGTCTTCCTCCTCTTTCCTATATACGATTAACAAGTTGGAGGCAAGGCTAACTCCTTTTGTTTGGTCTAGGGTGGCTTTAGGAAGAAATACTTCCAAAAAAGTCTGGAGGTAGGCTTGTTATTTGGTTTTTTCTTGCATTGTGCTTGGTAATTGATTTCCTTGTAGGTGATCATCCCTTAGTTACAGGAGAAACTCCGCCAGATTTTTGGTAAGATTTACTAATTTGGTTTATTTTTAGAACAAGTTCTGAGTCCTGTCCTGCAGATGTCTTTGTGATCTGTATGTTGGTGGCACTTGTGCAGGTAACCATTCTTCATCTTTTTTAATTAACATCGCAAATTTCCTTACTATCTTCCTAATTGGTCTTTGTTTCCAAGATACTATCACGCCTACCATGGAAAGAATACCCCTATCGCGTCCATTTCTATTGGCCAAAGGTGAAATCATGCTAATTGCTCTTGAGAAGATCTTTCCCGTGAGAGTCCTCGTTGTTAGACCCCAATTTCAGGACGATACGTCACTTGGGTAGAGGAAATGTCTCCCCATTTTGAACCTTTGTAGGAGTCTATTGGTATTGCCGACCTGATTCAGCTCATCACCCATTTGGATTCTACATGTTCTTATATGATGGTCGAGGCACTGCGGCTATAGAGACATGATTACAATGCCTTTCTATTTCCTCACAAAACAATCTTCATAACCTTACGCGATGTCGTTGTTATCACTGGACTCCTGATTACTGGTCGAAGTTCAGTGTCTCACTTTTTTGCATGATAGCAGTGGCGATTTGGGCATGGAGCCTCTGATCGATCAACTCTATAAGGCCAGTGCACTCCATCAATAAGTAGCTGTCTATCCCAATTTTTTACTAATCTTTCCTCTGCTAAACAGCTGTGTTTGCAGGTCATTTCTATTAGGATGGGCCTTCTTGACTTACAACAACACCACTTTGCCTTTTTGTGGCATTTGGCTTGTTGTTTTATCATCGCTTTTCAAAGAGACTTTATAACTTGTCCATGTGACACGTCCTAAACTTAAATGACACAAATTCGTACAAGCGTACGTAGTTAAGTAACAAGGGGAGTAAAACTCAACCCAAGTTATCGTACCCTAGGGAAATCAGACTAAAAATCATGTGCATCATTGTTGTTTATTAGAATGTTCAAACAATTGATTTTAAGATTAATTTTAACTAACCTAATCAATTTTAAATGCGATTAAATCCTAAAGTGTAAAAAAATTAAAAGGACACAACTCAAAGCATGTAATAAAAATAATTTGCAATAACTCAACAAAGGATGTGATCAAAAATTAATTGCACTAAAAGGTAATTTTTCACTTAATCAAAGGTAAATAACAAGCCAAACTGTAACAAATAAACGATATCAAGCATGCAAATACAGAAGTAACATTCAAACAACAAAACCCAACACAAGCTAACACCAAAACAGTAAATGAACTTGTGACCAAATAGAAATTTGCAAGATTGTAACAAGATTAACAAGAAATGTGAAAAGAAACTACTAATTCCATTGCCAGCTAAAATCCATCCAAGAAAACCTGCAAGAAACATGAAACTTAATTAGAAAACACACAAACATAAACTGATTACATAAAAGTAATAGAAAAATTTACATAAAATGTAAACCGTGCGTGAATCAAAATCCTAAACTAAAGGGAACAAAGGAAATGAAGACAAAGCATCAAAATAATCCAAGATCAAATCTACAAAAATAAATTACTCTCTATCAAACCTAATGGTCGTCTAGCATCAAATTGTGATAAAAAAATGAAACCTTTCGTGCCTTTTATCGTGCAAACCTATTGTTCGATTGATCGAAACGATTGTGCTGAAGCAGCACGAGCCGTCCCCACATTTAATCCAACTGGCACGATGGAAACATAAGTTACACACGATTCGTGCCTATTTTTAATTTCAGCACGAAGGTTGCTTATGTTATAGGCTTAGCACGAGATCGTGCCATCATATGGGGTTGTGTAAACTTATTGGCTGGAAATTGAGATGAGCACGACCCGTGCTCATCAGCATCAAGTCGTGCTGTCTTTTTTTCGATCCCAAATCTCTCTCGATTCCATCTTAACCTGCTCGCGAATCAGTCTCTAATCACAATCAATATCAACTATCATATAAAAAGTCAAACTCAGGTAAAAACAGATGATAATCAATAAAGATGTGAACTATTATGCAAGTAAATCACATTTTAAACTTAAAATGAATTTTCCAAAAAAACAGTTTAAAATGCAATTTTTACAGGAAATTATGTATATATTCCCGCGTAATACGTAAGTAAGGTATGAGAAATATACTCATATTACGCGCACATCAAACTCCCCACACTTCAATCTTTGTTCATCCTGAGCAAACCAGGATCAAGATAGGGCTATCAACCAATCCAATAAACAACACGTAGCATTAATCACAATCAAATCAAATCATAATGCAACCAAAATAACCAATTTGCAAAAACAAATAATCTAGGTACCAATTATGAGTCACAAATAAACGAAAAGAAGAGTAGATATGTAAGACTATTCTAGTAGCATCTCTAGACTCGAAAGAAATAAACAAGTAAAGCTCTTTAGTTACCCTAATTCACTAACCTTAACCTCTTATTTTCTTTTTCTTTATTTTTTCTTTTTCTTTTCTTCTTTTTATTTCATTTCTTTATTTCATTTCTTCATTTCATTTCTTTTTTTTTATTTTTATTTTTCAGGTACTTCTTTCTTTAGGAGCTTTTCCTAACAAAAACCAAAATCAAATGTTTGCATTAGGCACTCAATTCTAACCATTCGCGAAAACACTCCTAGTTCCAAAAGTAAGGCACATGCTCATATTTGTCGAATAGACGTCCAATAGAGGAGCAGTTCCCTAGAAAAATGGAGGAAGTTCAGGAATTGAAGGTAAATAAAGTGAAAAATTTTGCCTAAAACCTAAGTCTTTTATGCCACCCAACTAGAAAAGTCTATCAACCCTGATTCTAAATCATCCAATGTAAAACGACAATTGGTACAAAAAAATTTGTTTATACAAATAAGTCAATTAAGATTGCATTTATAATTTTCCTATCATGCTCAATCAACTATGGTTTATTTATTGGATCAAAAACGCGATCTTTCTTCCACACTTATTTCAAAAATTTTCCTCAATGTTTGAGATAAGGTAGGACGATGGAAAAAATAATCAAGCGCACGCAGAATAGAAGAAAGAAGACGAAGAAACAGGCAGAAATGAGAGAAAAAAAATAGAGAGAAGAAAACGGCCCTATGACGAGAGTCGAAAATAGAGCAGTCGATCTTATAAAAATAAAGGTTCACAAAAGTGAATACAAGTATTTACAAAAATGGAAAATAATAAAATCAAAGAACAAAAAGAAAATGCAAAAAATTAAATAAAATGTGAATATGAAAATAAATTGCTTAATGGGAAATAAAAGATAAGGGAAGAAAATTTGCAGTCACAAATAAAGCTCGAGGTGCGTCGAAAGCGAAAGCAAACCATGTTTGGCACTAGCTCGTGCCGAGTTGGAGCCAGCACGAGGTCGTGGTGATTGGTCAGCACGAGTTGTGCCAACAGCAAGGGTCGTGGTGACAAAACGACGTTGTGGTGATGGCACGAGCTAGTGGTGAGCACCTGCATTCCACAAACAAGATCAGTGATGAGCACGTGCCGTGTTAAAGGCATAGGCTATGCTCCTGGAGAAAAATCCAGGATAGCACCTGCATAATAATGCAGAAAACCTGCAAAAATGCATCCTCACACAATATAAACTATCTAGATGAGCAAAACCTGCTATAAAAATAACTCAAGCAACATATCAACAGCCCACAACAAATCAAACATGAACATACATCATATGATAAATGAAAGAGTCAAACATCCAAGAATAAATATCACCATACAATGTCATCATAAGCATACATGTCTGAAATGTCAAACCTAAAACAACAAACAATCAACTCGATTGAGGAAAAGGATGATCTCTAGGCAATACTGTGGTGGCAGATATTAGAAATCAATAGGTGGACGGTAGGGAATGATCGCCAGACTAGGAGCCAGAGACTGAGCTAGTCCCGATGACTGATGTTGTACAGAAGTAGCTGATGTAGAAGGTGCAGTTGGTGGAGCTGTAGGAGTGCGACGACGACGCTCATACATAGCATCAGTAGCAATAGAAGTACGACAACTCAAACACTCTACCAAAGATCTAAGACATCCATGATAGAATCTAAGTGACGCAGTCTTCCGGTAGAATGCTAAGAACTGCTCTTTTTGCTACCTCTGCCTCAGCTTTATCCGCTACTGCTCATCCACTATAACCTATTACTATCGCTTAATAGCACCTAACTGGGATCAGATCTCCAAAAGTTGTCTGTCAACCTCTTGTCCCTTTGGAAAGTAGAGTCAATATACCTCTGTGCACTATAAATAATGCGATACATAGATGCCCAGTCCTTAGGATCACGAAATAGTCCACCAAAGTTAGATGAGGAAGGTTCAGGATGAGCAACGAATGTCTCGTCGGCTGTGGTGGTGCAGCAGAAGAGGAAGGACCCTTAGCATAGCAAAACTACGTGGAAGTGGACTTTTGGCTATGCGGTCGGTGGCTCGGGTTCTGCATGTTGTATCTTAAGAGATGGTGAGCGAGGTGCCTATGGAAGGGCATACAAAAATCCAATTAGTCTTGCTTCTCCGTCATCTCGATAAACCATGTTCATATTTTTATAGAGGCGTATGTTCATGGCTGAGATACGTCTTAGAAGTGTTACTGACTCGTCATACAGGTAGTCGATCTCCATTTTTGTGGCAATACGTGCAACAAAATACGTGCCCATAATCGCACCCGCGCGCTTGTTGCGTTTCTGCATTATATGATCCAAGAGCAAGTGGGCCACATCAATAGGCTGATCGTGTAGACAAACATGCATACAGTGTAGATAACTTATGTTTGCTACCCTATCTCTATCGATCATCCAGAGGATCAATCGGGTAAGCCTACTATGTATAGTCCTAAGCAGTGGATTCCTGTACTTGCTTACTTTTGACACGCTAGGATTATACTTCCCTCCATTCCTTCTTGTAAGCTCTTGCCAAAATGCAACATCGTCCACCCAGTACTGATCATAAACAGTATGCTCACGTGGGGAGCTCTCAATGCTATCAGCCCCTCTAATAACTCTCTCTAATCTACCAAAGACCATACATGCCACTCATTTGCTTGCCTGAAACAAAAAACTCCTTTCTAGAAAATTCACACTCAAAGTCTTAAAAACTCCAAAACCAATTCCTTGCACAATAGTAACTGATCATCCATCTTAACATACTCCACTAAACCTCCCCGAAATAACAAATCTGTCATATCCAAATCAACCTTGAATTCTTTTAGAACCTTAAAATCAATAAATCTTTCAATAAGAATAGGGCGATTGGATAAAAGAGTAAACCCTACCCGCTGTGCATCATCCTCAAACTGTAAATAGGGGTGTTGGCTCACTCTGGTCATCTTTTTCGGGAAGAGGAAGTTTCCATTTCGAATGGAATTGAAGGAAATCAGGCGAGGAAATATGTTAAGAATGTGTTTTTAGATTGTTGGTGGGTCGGGGCATTCTGGAGACACAATTTGGGACGCGTTGGGAAAAGTTTGGGAGCGTGCCGAAGCCTTGGGTTCGTGTTTCTAGAATGAAAACTGGATGTTGCCTTATATAAGCAGAGCTGAGATACTCGGCATGACTCGTGCCAAATTAGGGTTCACTAGCACGAGATCGTGCTATAAGCACGAGATCGTGCCAATGTTCGAATTTTAATTTAGGGTTTTACCTTTATGAGCACGACGTCATGCTCATCAAGAGCACGAGTCGTGCTCCTAGAATGCTAGCATGACCTCGTGGCACCAGCACAATCAGCGTGTTGAAACACTTAACAACAGATTTTTGATGCACAACTGCATAGAAAATCTGCCAGAATCTACCAGTCATGTCAGAACCTAATCCTAAACACCAACAACTCCCAAAATCAAACTTAACGTAGGTCATGTTCTTAATAAGAAATCTAATCGTAAGAATAAAAAAGGCAAAAATCAAACGAAAATCGCATATTTAAAAATATATTCACATATTTACAAAGGTGCTTCATTTAAAGTCCTAGCTAGACTCGTGAGCCAGGATCAACATATAATAAATGTAGAGAAGTAACCTCAGCATAACCTCTCCTCTTACGTAAAGCTTGAGACGTTGTCCATTCGTTATGAATCATGAATCGAAAAATCAAAAATCACATATGCCCCATATGAAGTCACTCTCGTCACAGTGAAAGGTCCCGACCATCGTGATTTCAATTCCAAGGTGAAGTCAAAAGCGAGAATTATAAAGCAAAACTCGATTGCCCACTCAGAATTCACGGTGCATTATCTTAACATAGTGGAGGAATTTTGCCTTTTCTTTATATAAACACAAGCTCTCATAAGCATGAAAACGAAACTCATCCAACTCTGTTAACTGCTCTTTCCTTTTCTCTCCAGCACCCGCTAAATCTAAGTTAAGGAACTTCAGCGCCTAAAGGGCTTTATGCTTAAGCTCCACTGGAATGGCCTCTACCCATTTAGACACATAGTCGACACAGACTAGAATATACTTGTTGCTGTAAGAAGAAGGAAAAGGACCCATAAAGTTTATCCCCAAACATAAAAAATCTCGCAAACAAGCATACTGGATAAAGGAAACTCATGCCCAGCAGAAATGTTGCTAGTCTTCTAGCACTTATGATACCTCGAAACGAAGGGTTGAGTATCCTTGTAAAGTGTGGGCCAATGGAATCCACTTTGCAACACTTTCATGACTGCCCGATTTGCCCCGAAATGACCGTCAGTACCTAAACTGTGACAGTGTAGCAAAATGTTCTCCTGCTCATCCTCAGCTAAACAACGACGAACTACCTAGTCTGCACACACCCTAAAAAGTTAAGACTCGTCCCAAAAATGAATTCTCAGTTCTTTAAAAAATTTCTTCTTTTGAAAATACGTCATCTCTTTTGACATAATACCTCTTGCCAAATAATTGGCGTAGTTGGCATACCAAGGTAAGTTTACTACCACAATATACAACTGCTCCCCTAGAAAGTAATCAACATCATCAACTAGTACTCTCTGACTCCCAGTGCTCTCCATCTGAGATAAATGGTTTGCAGACTCTCTACTTATACTTAATTTCAAGGTCAAACACTTGCATAAGCAGTACTCAGCGAATGAGTCGTGCCTTTGCATCTTCTTTATCGAGCAGATACCTGATTGCGGCATGATTAGTGAACACTACCACTCTGGAGAGAATGATGTATGACCAAAATTTCGATAACGTAACGACAACTGCTAACATCTCCCTCTCAGTCGTGGTGTAATTCCTCTAAGCTGGATTAAGAATCTGAATAGCGTAATAAATCGGTCTGAAATGTCCACCTCGTTGCTGTCCCAAGACTAAAGTTATAACATAGTCGCTTGCATCTATCATCAGCTCAAAAGGGAGACTCCAATCTAGTGAAACTAAAATAGGTTTCGTCAATAACTTATTCTGCAACAGAGTGAACGCACTAAAGCATAGATCATCAAACTCGAAAGGAATGTCCTTTTGAATTAATGAGGTCAATGATTGGGCAATTTTTTAGAAGTCCTTAATGAACCGCCTATAAAATTCCCCATGACCCAAAAAACTCCAGACATCCCTAATGCTCGAAGGTGGAGGTAATTTCTCAATCAGTTCAATTTTAGCTTGATCAACCTTGATTCCTTTTCTCAAGATCTTATGCCCTAACACGATTCCCTCTTTTACCATAAAATGACACTTCTCCCAGTTTAACACCAGATTTGTCTCCTTATATCACTGGAGCACTTTCTTAAGATTGGCCAAACAACGATCAAAGTGCTCTAGAAAAATGAGAAGTCATCCATGAAAACTCAATACAGTCATCTAGCAATTCATCAAAAATGGCCATCATGCAAAGCTAAAAGGTGGTTGGAGCATTGCACATGCCGAAAGCCATACGCCTATAAGCAAATGTGCCAAATGAACACGTGAAAGTAGTCTTTTCCTGGTCCTCTGACACAACTCGTATCTGAAGATAACTGGAATAACCATCAAGGAAACATCAGTAATCATGTCCAGCTAATCGATCAAGCATTTGATCATGAAGGGAAAAGGACATTGATCTTTTTGGGCGGCGTCATTAAGTCGACGATAGTCTATGCACATACGCCAACCAGTCACGGTCCTAGTGGGGATCAACTTATCATCCTCATTTTGCACTAGTGTAAGTCCCTTTTTTTAGGAACAACCTGTGTTGGACAGAACCATCTACTATCTGAAATCGGATAAATGATCCTGACACCCAGCAACTTCAGCACATCGGCTTTGACAATTTCTTTCATATTAGGATTTAGTCTTCTTTGCATGTGCACCATAGATTTAAATCCCTCCTCTAAAAGGACCTCGTGGGTGCAAAAAGAAGAGCTAATTCTCTGAATATCGGCAATGCTCCAACCAATAGCTCTAATGTGCGTCAAAAGCTCAACAAGCTTTCTCTGCTCATCTCTTTATAAATCTACGGCAATGATCACTAGAAGTGTGTTCGCATCTCCAAGAAACTCATAAGTCAAATGAATAGGAAGTGGTTTCAACTCCAATTTTGGCAGCTCTTCCAAATTAGCTTTAAGAATAGGCTTAAGTGGTTTCTCTAGCCACTTAAAATGAAGTCTAGTACCATGCATAGACGAAACATGCGCTAAGAATTTAATCTCCCCCTGGGCAACCTCTGTCTCTCGTATAAGCACACTTGGACCAAAATCAATGCTCTCACTAAAGAATCTTTAACTAATGATTCTTGTAAAATCTTAAAGGACAAATCCTCAACATGAACATCGACAACTGAATAGGTATGGTCAGTAAAAGAGTCTAATGGTTGCTTCAGAGATTTTTCCAGCGTATATGCGACCTCCTGATCATCGACCCGTAATGTCAACCTACCACTCCTGGCATCAATCAATGTCTGAGCTGTAGCTAAAAAGGGTCTCCTAAAAATGATCAAATTACCATCCCCCTCAACATCCATGACAATAAAGTTAACTGGAAAGAGCAATGTATCAACACACACAAGAATGTCCTCAACTGTCTCCCGAACTATCGTAACTGACCTGTCGGCCATTTGCAAATGAGTATAATTTCTTTAGCTCAACACCTCACAATTGATAGAACAGTGTGTATGACATCACATTCACACTTGCTCCACTATCTATCAAAGAATGACCAACAACAAGCTCATTTGTAAAATAGGGAATAGTGAAACTCCTGGGATCTTTTCTCTTAATTGGGAGATGAGGTGTAAGAGCAGAGCAACTCTCAACATGCATGCTCACCAACTTTTTACTCCATTTGGCTTTGTGAGTGACCAAATCCTTAAGGAATTTCATGAAAATAGGCATCTGAGTAACCAAATCCACAATAGGAAGTGTCACGTGAATCTCCCTCAGAATACTCATAAATTTACCAAATTGCCATCCAAGGCCTCACGCTGGAGTTTTTGAGGGAAGGGAATCTGAGGCGCAACAACACCCTTATCCCTCTAATAAGAATCAGCATCAACCATAACCATCGTCCCTTTCTTCTGATCCTCTCCTCTCCGAAGCTCATGAATCTTCTTATCAAATTGTGCTCCACTGTCATCGACTGCTGCATCCGGCGTGTTATAAATATTATGAATCATCGGATGATCAATGTCAACCTTCTTGCCACACCTCAATAGAATTGCTTTAATGGTCTCTTTTGGGTTAGTCAAGCGATCTGTTTAGCCATTTGTTTCATTTGATATTATAGATTCTTGATCATCGTTTACAAATTTCTGTTGTGACGCTCGAGTTCTTCACCTTCCTCCCGACTCATCAACGTTTTATTCTCTCTCTGCTAGGTGCTCGAGCTACCACCACTAGGACTGGCGGAGCAAAACCACTGGAGGTTGGTTGATTTCTGACATGCGGTGGCTAGTAAGGGTATCGCTGAGGAGGAAGAGGATGTCTGGGAGGAGTGTGATGGAAGGAAGAAGATGAGTGCAGAGGTGGTTGATAAGAAGAATGGGACGGATGGAAAGAAGACTAACGAGATGAAGAAGAATGTGCAAAGGAAGGCTGATGATGATGAGAATACGATGGCTGATATGGCTGAGCATATGGAGGGTGTCTCGGTGGGTGTGGCTGGAATGGTGGTCTCGATCAAAGTACTCCACTCTTTCCATAGGTGGACTCGAGGAATAGGTATAAGGTGGATCGTAATAAGAGTAAGTCGTGTGGTAGAAAATCTTTATAGAGTGATCACCACCACACGTAATATAGTGAACTGGTCTAGGCATTCAATTTGCTTACCCTGGACCATCATTTGCACCTCAAGGGATGTAATGTGGTTCACTTGCAAGGTAACAGATGGCTGAGAATGTTGAGGTCTCGTAGTTCTGTCTACTCTGTGACTCTAAGCATAGTTATTTAATGTCATCTCCTTAATGAGCGCCATGTACTCCTCTAGACTCTTATGTAGTCTGGATCTACTAGAAGCTGAATCCAAAGCTTGCTTTATTTCTAGTGTAAACCCGTTGTAGAAAGTCTTTACCTACAACCACAGCTCCAACCTGTGGTGTAGGCATCTATGAAGGAGGTCCTTAAAGTGCTCACACATCTCACCTAAACTCTCATACAAAAAATGCATGAATTTTGTAATCTCCACGAGTAAACGTGCTGATCGGGCTGCTGGGAAATATTTTTTGTAAAAACGATGATAGAGATGGTCCCACATCTCAATCGATCTAGAGGAAAGACTACAAAACCACAAGCGCACGTCATCGCTCAATGAAAAAAGGAAGGAGAAGGATTCGTTTAGCATCCTCAGACACGTCATATGAGAATTCGCATCCTCGTATGACTTACCCCCGAAATGCACCTGACTCTGGACCATTTGAATAATCTGCAATTTGATCTCGTAGTTGTTACAACTATCCTAGGTCGAGCGATAGCCTAACCCATCCTATAAATGGGTGGTCAAATGCAATCCATGATAGTGCACAGCTAGTGTAAATGGGCTAATGGGTTTCCCGTATTGTCCATCATAGTTGTTCCTCGATCACTCTCGCGTGTCTATGCTCCTGAATACAAACTACTAGAAGAGTCCAGTGGAATTTGCAGCGGTCTGCTACTGGTAACAGTTGTTTTAACTGCTTTGTCTTGCCTTTCGTACGAGTGTGCATACAATGCAACGAGAGACTAAGACAAAACGGACCCTAAGCAACTAGCGATAACAAACTAGGGCAAGAAAACAAACTAAAAAGAAAATAAAAAACAAAAGCATATATGTACAATAAATAGAAAATAAAAACAACAACAAACACAAACATGCAACATCATCATCAAAACAATTGACAAAACAGGCAAAGGCATCAGTAAAACAAATAACAGTAAAAACACTAAAAAAATAAAACATGCAAATATAAACAAAAGCAACCAAAAATCAACAAATTAAAAGCAGTATCAACAACATTCAAAAGAAATAAAAAAGAGAAAAACATGCAAATTACGCAGAAAGGTAAAAGATTGATCCCTCTAACCTAACAACTCAAACACTATAACTATTAGCTAATATCCCCGGCAACGGCGCCAAAAATTTGATGCGTCCTAAACTTAAGTAACACAAATTCGTGCAAGCGTACGCAGTTAAGTAATAAAGAGAGTAAAACTCAACCCAAGTTATCGTACCCTAAGGAAATCAGACTAAAAATCATGTGCATCATTGTTGTTTATTAGAATGTTCAACCAATTGATTTTAAGATTAATTTTATCTAACCTAATCAATTTTAAATGTGATTAAATCCTAAAGTGTGTAAAAAATTAAAAGGAAACAACTCAAAGCATGTAATAAAAATAATTTGGAGTAACTCAAAAAAAGGATGTAATCAAAAATTAATTGCAATAACTCAAATAAAAAAAACTCAAACAAAAATTAATTTTTCATTGAATCAAAGGTAAATAACAAGCCAAACTGTAACAAATAGACAATATCAAACATGTAAATATAGAAGTAACATCCAAACAACAAAACCCAACACAAGCTAACACCAAAAATAGTAAATGAATTTGTAACCAAATAGAAATTTGCAAGATTGTAACAAGATTAACAAGAAATGTGAAAAGAAACTACTAATTCCATTACCAGCTAAGATCCATCCAAGAAACCTGCAAGAAACATGAAACTTAATCACAGAACACACAAACATAAACTGATTGCATAAAATTAAAAGGAGAATTGACATCAAAATGTAAATTGTTCGTGAATCAAAATCCTAAACTAAAGGAAACAGAGGAAATGAAGACAAAGCATCAAAATAATCCAAGATCAAAGCTACAAAAACCCTAAATTACTCTCTATCAAACCTAATTGCCTTCTAGCATCAAACCATGATGAAAAATGAAACCCTTCGTGCCTTTTATCGTGCAAACCTACTGTTCCATTGATCAAAATGACCATGCTAAATCAGCCCAGATCGTTCCCCGCATTTAATTCAACTGGCACGATGGAAACACGAGTTACACACGATTCGTGCATATTTTTAATTTTAGCACAAAGGTCATACCAAACTGCACGACTCGTGCTCATGTTCAGGTCTCAGCACGAAATCGTGCTCACCATATGGGGTCGTATCAACTTATTGGATGGAAATTGAGATGAGCACGACCCGTGCTCATCAGCATCAGGTCGTGCTATCTCTTTTTGAGCCTAAATATCTCTCGATTCCATCTCAACCTTCCCGCAAATCAGTCTTCAATCACAATCAATATCAACTATCGTATAAAAAGTCAAAATCAGGTAAAAACAGATAATAATCAATAAAGATGTGAACTATGTTAGTGTAAGTCCTAGCCCCATACATTGTCTGTAACTTTTATTATTGATTAATAAAATTATGAGGCATTATTTTATCATATCATGTATTGACCTATGGTATGTGTTTGATAAAATATCCAAGAATGTTAATTAAGCACTTGAGGTATAAAGGTTGAGGACCTTGATAGTAGAACATTCTAAATATCCCTAGTCGCTTGTTTTCATGGGAATAGAAATGAATTAAGACTAGTATGTATTTTGTAGATGATCATGTTCTACGAGTCATAGATATTCGGGATATCTAACAAAGTGCATAGGTATAATGTAGAGCATTATACTTGGAGAGCGATCACTATTTGCAATGTCAAATATTATCCTTAGAATGAAAATCACTATGTCTCTTGTTGTGATTTTTAGTGTCCTTTGACATACGCCCAATGTGACCGTAAAAGGTTGACAAGTATGGGTATGATTAGGTATGCTACGAATCATAAGTAAGAGCAGGAGTGAAATGAGGGATTGACCCTCTTAATGAGAGTTGATATCCTTGGTCGCTTAATAGAAAATATTGGAAAGAGTGTGGTCGCACCCAAATGAAATGATTAAGTCATTTATTCAAATTTATCAATTTTGTCATAGAGATCAAGAAAAGTGATTTAGCATTAAATAAGGATGTTAGTGACATGCCTTATGCTAATCAAGATATCGAAGGTCGAGGGATGTATTTGAATTGTAGTAGGGCTGTTGACACTGCTCGTCAGCTATTTAATTTAGGGTGATCATAGTGTCTTACTAAAGAATGTCTATGATTTTTGAGTTATTAAACTCATTATCTTTATTAAATAGTCCTACATATCGCACATGGATGACGAAAAACCTAAAAGGGTAATTTCAGTTTTTCACCTTAGGTCAAAATCCAGTTATTGGGCCGAATTGGGCATTTGGGTCAATTTTGGTAATTGAGCCCAATATGGATGAGAAATAATATTTCTTACATGATTTTAAGACAAAGATTATTTATTAAATATGATGTCTTAAGTAAAAATATGTAAGAAGATAAGTGAGAGAAAATTTAAGAAGCTTGTCTTAAGTTAAGACAAGATTAATGTAGGATAAATTAAAAGAAGGATTCTTGTTAATTATCCACATATAATCACATTTTTAGAGGGTTGTTTTTGAGGAATTTTATTTTAATTAAATACTTAACAAAGTCCTAATGGGATTAGGATTGTTAAGTAGTTTAATCTTGTAAAACTCTTGTCTTTAAGAAGAACCAAAAACCCTCGTTTTAAAAGAGATAATTCGTCCCCTCAAACACACCACCAAAAACGTGAGCTTCCACCTAAATTGAGACTGATTTAGGGTTTTTCTAAGAGAGATAAATTTAGATTAAGAGACTGGTCCATTGGGAGATCATCGTGGTGCTCTTTATTTCGCAAGTTTTTTCATCCGATTGGCAAAAACAAGGTGAATCGTTCTTACTCTTGTTCCGTTTAATCTGTGTGTTAGTGTTGTAGAGGAATCACACTTGGGGTTCTAACTTAGTGTCAAAAAGATCGTCTTGGAGTATTCTAAGACGGTAGTCAACTGTTCTTGGCAAAGAACTCACACAGTCTAAGTAAGAAAAAGCAAGAAAGGTATGTTTTTCATCAAAGATTTAATCTTTATGGTACCTAGTTATCACATTTATGTATATATGTGTTAAGCACGATTATGGATGTGAATCTTGGGCTATTCTTGACATGTTTGTTATGCATTTCCGTTGCGTTTAGACTTAGAACACGTTAGAAAACCCAACAATGGTATCAGAGCGGTCATCCTAATCGATTAATGCCTATTTGAACAAATCGGTGAGCTAGTTTGATTAAAATTGGGGCTGAACGATTTGGGCACTAAATTAGGGTTATATCTGATATAAAACAGTAGGGTTAATGTTAATTTTGATCCTGAGAGTTACTGTTCAATTTAAGGTATGTGCTTTAATTCATAAAATACAAAACAAGGTCAATAATGTGATGCTTAATGACTATTTGGACATAGTTTTTGATCAATTATGCATAAATTGATTTTATGGAATTAGGAGGGACTGGAATACCTTGAAAATTGTGAAATTAGGGTTAGGGTTTACTGCTCAAGTGTACTGTTCATATTTTATTTTGGCCTAAATTAATAAAATTGCAAAACTATGTTTTTTTAGAAAGAATTAATGAACTAGTTGGACTAGTTTAATGACCTAAAATGAATTTATGAAAATTTAGGGATCAAAATGAAATTTGGCAGTGAAAATTTTGTGTGTGAAATTTTAGATTATGCATTTAAATTTCGTGTATGATTAATTGCATTGATATGGATTTTACACTTATTTTGATTTTGGGCCTTGGGCCCAGTTGTGTGTTAGAAAAACATGTATGTGATGAAAGGATTGCATGCTGTATTCATGGGCCTATTTTTATTTGGGTTGTAAAGGCCTTATGAGTCTATTTATTTATTTAGGTTTGTAAAGGCCTGTAGAGCCTATTTCATTAGACTAGGTTTATGATAGACTTAGTATAGAAATGGAGGCCCAACCTAGAAGGAAAGGAGTCTAGATGTGGATGCCCTAGAAGGAAGGATTGAGAGCCCATTGGAGATGGACTTGAAGCCCAAAGACTGTACTATGTAATAGTATAGGCCTTGTTTTAGGTTATTGGCCCATGATTGCACGTTTACTTTTCTGCACTTAGTCTTGCACGCTTAGATTTACGTTGATGAATGAATGCAAACGAATATCAAATGTCAAATCCGCGTTTGCCATGCTAAGTCGTCGAATCAAACAAACTTAATCCCGAAAATAGTAAGTCAATCAAATTGCCTTCCTAAATTAACAACCTGTCAAGGCATCGAACGTCGAAGAGTGGGTCATGCTAAAGATGGGCACATTAGATTTTCTTTGTGAGGCGAGGCTAAGATTGATACTATCTATGCTGCCATATGAGAGTGGGAGTAGATTTGTGTCATGGTTAGAACGTTGATTGTAAGTTTGGACTTAACATGGGTCTGTGACGATGCGTCGGCCCTAGGCAATTAATTGAAAGTGCCCCGGCAAGAAAGTGTTAGTCCCATTAGAAATGGAGAATCATTTTGGGGAAAATGATTGGATGGATTCCTACCTAAGTAGCCTAGTCCTTGACGAAGCAAAAAGTGGATCTCGGTCCCACAAAACACGTCACTAACAAGTGGATTATTTAAAGGGATATTAATCCATTGTTGAGTGAGAGAGCTTTTGTTTAAAAGACCTCATAACTGACCTTGATATTATTGTTATTTGCAAAAAATGAAAACGAATCCAAATAACGTGAATATTTTTCCTTGCGCTCAATCCTTGAAAAGGATAAGATGAAGGGTACAAAAGGAAAGACCGAAAGGAACCCAAAGCATAAGTTAGAGGTGGTACCTCAACAAAGGCCTAGGGAGGTTTTCCAATCCACTTCATGAAAAGACAAAGAAGAAAAAATCAAGAAAGTCCATAAGCCTATGTTGGAGGTCTTATCTCAAAAAAAGCCTAGGATGGTTTTTCAGCCTGTTCCTTTGGACACTTGCTACCATTTCCAAATAAGTGGGCATTTGAAGAGAAACTGTCCAATATTATTAGGAGGGAAGAAGGATGTTTTGAGAACATCTTCTTCAGAGATCAACGTTATAGAAGTGAATCTCTCTATTTTGATGTCATGGGTATTGAATATCGGGTGTGGGTCTCACATTTGCTGCAATGTGAAAGGACTACGAAATGGGACAGTTCTTGCAAAAGGAGAGGTTGATCTCCAATCAGAAATGGGGCAAGAGTGGCTGCCATAGAGATTGGAGACTATACTTTATGTATGCCTTCGGGGCCAGAAATAAAGTTAAAGGACTGTTACTATGTACCTGCAATGAGTAGGAATATTGTTTCAGTTTCAGCCTTGGATAATGATGGTTTACTTTTGTTATTGGAAATAACAATATGAGTATTCGTCATGGAAATGTTTATTATGGAAGTGGAGTCCTTAATAACGGTTTATATATCCTAGACTTGTCAAGTCGTGAGGATGTTTATAACATAGAGAATAAGAAAGCTAAGTCTAATGAACTTAATCTTTCTTACTTATGGCATTGTCGTTTAGGACACGCAAGTGAGAAAAGCTTGGAAAGACTGCATAAGGATGGAGCTCTTGGGTCTTTTGATTGGAAATCATTAAACACTTGCGAATCATGCATTCGCGGGAAAACGACAAGGAATCCTTTCAACAAGAAAGGAGAGAGATCTAGTGGACTACTAGATCTAATACATTCTGATGTATGTGGACCATTAAGTAAACAAGCTAAAGGTGAATATAGCTACTTCATCATGTTCATTGATGATTATGCCCGGTATGGCTATATAAATCTAGTGAAGCATAAATCAGAAACCTTTGAGAGGTTTAAGGATTTTAAAAATGAAGTAAAAAACCAATTAGGTAAACATATCAAAGCTATTCGATATGATCGAGGTGGCGAGTATATGAGCCTAGAGTTTGACCAATATCTGCGAGATTGTGGTATATTACCACAATGCACACCTCTGGGAACACCTCAGTGGAACAATGTATTCGAAAGGAGGAACTGAACCTTGTTAGACATGGTTAGGTCAATGAAGAGTCAAACTAGTCTCCCGATATCATTTTGGGGTTCTACCCTAGAGAATGCAACTTTTCTACTGAACAGGTCTCCTACTAAAGCAGCCCAAAAGACACCATATGAGATATGGACTGGTCGAAAACCAAACTTGTCTTTTCTAAAGATCTGGGGATGCAAAGTGCATATTAAAAGGTTAACATTGGATAAGCTTTCATTCAAAACAGATAAATGCTTATTTGTGGGGTATCCTAAAGAGACAAGAGGATACTATTTTTACAATCCTAGCAAGAACAAAGTGTTTGTTGCTCGAACCGATGTGCTTCTAGAAAAAGAATTCACTCTTAAAGGAAACAGTGGGAGTGTTGTACAACTTGAAGTTGTGCAAGAGGATGTAGATACACAAATTCCTGTAGAGGATAGTGAGGAGATGGACTCAAATCCATAAGAAGTTATGGAACAAGAGCCCATTACACAAGTACCTAGAAGATCAGGTAGGATACGTAGGAACCCGAAAGGTACGGGTTCATTGTGACTGACGAACAGGATATCACGATCATTGATCATCATGAGCCTACTTCTTACCAAGAGGCCTTGGAAAGTCCTAACTCAAAAAAAATGGCAAGATGCTATGAAATCTGAGATGCAATCAATGTACGATAATCAATTTTGGGACTTGATTGATCCACCGGAAGGTGATAAGGTAATTGAATGCAAATGGATTTTCAAAGAGAAGGTGGGAGGTATCTTCAAAAGTAGGCTAATGGAGAAAGGTTTCAAAAAAGTTCATGGTATCGACTATGACGAAACATTCTCGCCGTAGCTATGCTCAAATCCATTAGGATATTGTTTGTCATAGTTGGATATTGTTTGTCATAGCTGCATATTTGGACTATGAGATATGGCAAATGGATGTCAAAACGGCTTTCCTGAATGGAAACCTCCTCGAAGATGTTTACGTGAAACAACCTGAGGGATTTGTCAATCCAAAATATCCTAATAAGGTATGCAAGCTTAAGAGGTCTACTTATGGACTTAAGCAAACATCCCAAAGTTGGAATATTCATTTTTATGAACCCATTAGGGAGTTTAGATTCACCAAGAATGATGATGAGCCTTGTGTATATCATAAGTCCAGTGGGAGCGTAGTAGTGTTCCTTGTGTTGTATGTCGATTACATCCTGCTTATTAGAAACAACGTTTTAGCATTGCAACAAGTTAAGCAATGGTTGAATACGTGTTTCTCAATGAAAGACTTTGGAGAAGCCGAGGTTATACTTGGTATAAGGATCTATAGAGATAGATCGCGGTGTCTCTTGGGACTAAGTCAAGAAAAGTACAAAGATAAAATACTGAGGCGATTCAGTATAGAACAATCCAAGAAGGGATTGTTGCCTCTAGAAGTAGTTCTCTCCAAAAAGGATTGCCCATCCTCTAGAGAAGAGAGAGAACGCATGAGTAGAGTCCCATATGCGTCAGCTATAGGATCTATTATGTACGCTATGTTATGTACTAGGTCGGATGTTGCTTATACACTGAGTATAACCAGTAGGTTCCAGTAGGATCCCAGAGAGATCCATTGGTCTGCGGTTAAGACAATTCTTAAGTACCTTAGAAGGACTAAATATGGAGGTCAAGAGGAGCTCAGTGTTACAGGATACACTGATGCTACGACCCGACAAGCAAGGACGATTCAAGAGCGCAATCAAGATACATATTCATGTTGAATGGAGGGGCTATTAGCTTAGCTCTAAATAGAGCACAGTGGCAGATTCTACAACAGAAGCTGAGTATATAGCAGCGTTTGAGGCAGCTAAGGAAGCTGTTTGGATCAAAAAGTTCATTACAGGACTATGAGTCATCCCATCTATCCTAGATCCCTGAGAACTTTTGTGTGATAATAAAGGGGCTATAGCATAGGCCAAGGAGCCTCGAAATCACCATCGATCCAAACAAATAATCAAGAAGTTCCATCTCATTCGAGAGATCGTCGATAGAGGAGATGTGAAGATGATTAAGGTTCCAGGTGAAGACAATGTTGCAGATCCTTTGACCAAGCAACTGGCAGGTATGAAACATGAGCGTCATGTTAGGTCTTTTGGTCTTAGGTGTTTGATTGGGACTAGTGCTAGTGGGAGATTGTTACTGTAAGCCCTAGCCCAATACATTGTTTGTAACTTTTATTATTGATTAATAAAATTGTGAGGCATTATTTTATCATATCATGTATTGACCTGTGGTATGTGTTTGATAAAATATCCAAGAATGTTAATTAATCACTTGAGGTATTAAGGTTGAGGACCTTGATAGTAGAACCTAGAAGTTATGAGATTAACATTCTAAATATCCATAGTTGCTTGTTCCTATGCGAATAAAAATGAATTAAGACTAGTATGTACTTTGTAGATGATCATATTTTACGGTTCATAGATATTCAGGATATCTAGTAAAGCGCATAGGTATACTGTAGAGCATTATACTTAGAGAGCGATCACTATTTGCAATGTCAAATATTATCCTTAGACTGAAAATCATTATGTCTCTTGTTGTGATTTTTAGTGTACTTTGACATACGCCTAACGTGGCCGTAAAAGGTTGACAAGTATGGGTATTATTGGGTATGCTACAAATCATAAGTAAGAGCAGGAGTGAAGTAAAGGGATTGATCTCAATGAGAGTTTATATCACTGGCTGTTTGATAGACAAGATTGGAAAGAGTGGCCGCACCCGAATGAAATGATTAAGTCATTTATTCGAATTTATCAATATTGTCATAGAGATCAAGAAAAGTGATTTAGCATTAAATAAGGGTGTTAGCGACATGCCTTATGCTAATCAAGAAATCAAAGGTCAAGGGATGTATTTGAATTGTAGTAGGGTTGTTGACACCGCTCGTCAACTATTTAATTTAGGGTGGTTATAATGTCTTAGTAGAGGCTGCCTATGATTTATGAGTTATTAAACTCAGTACCTTTATTAAATAGTCTCACAGATCGCTCATGGATGGCGAAAAACCTAAAAGGATAATTTCGACTTTTCACCTTAGGTCAAAATCCGGTTATTGCGTCGGATTGGGCATTTGGGTCAATTTTGGTAATTGGGCCAAATATGGATGAGAAATAATATTTCTTACATGATTTTAAGACAAAGATTATTTATTAAACATGATGTCTTAAGTGAAAATATGTAAGAAGATAAGTGAGAGAAAATTTAGGAAGCTTGTCTTAAGTTAAGACAAGATTAATGTGGGATAAATTAAAAGAAAGATTCTTGTTAATTATCCACATATAATAACGTTTTTAGAGGGTG
>CANYCX011508724.1:0-16033 GCA_948193385.1 Breynia disticha f. nivosa | reverse complement strand
GTGTGATGTAATATAATAAACATGCGTTCATAAGTTGAGAATACATCACAGCACTATTGAGTATAGTGTGTCAAAGCCGACCAAGGGATGGAAAATGATTAAAATTGAAATTGATCTCAATTTTCCTTATGTGAGACCCAGTAGCAGTCAAGTGGATTTTTACACGTTCCCTTCTTACTTTGATATTATTGTGAAGCATGTATTATAGTATTTAATTTGATTAGATTGTACAGATAGACTGCACTAGCTATGAGTGGGCAAGCGTTAACTTTTTGGTTAGATGCTATGACATATGGTGGATCAATAGTAAAAGAGGAAGATTATTTCCAAAGATATCACTAGAGTTCATATAACACAGGGCGCCCAAATTACTGTGTTCTTGTGGGAAATTTGATTAACATGGTTAATCAATGGTTCTTACAAGATATGTAATTTTAGTGTTTATGACAAAATTTTGTGAGATCAAAGCGAGTCGAAATTAGTGATATTAGGAAAGTAATCTAGGGAATAATCACGTTTAGCCGAAAATAGAAAACAGCGAGTAGTGTTCTATTATACTTGAGCTGCTTAACAGCCAGAAGCTCATTTCGTTGAAGGTCGCGCGCCGCACTACACAATATGGAAAACCGTTACCTAAAGAGAAAATTTGTACTCGCAATCGTCATGTGCGAGTGGGAGATGAAAGGATAATTTGTTCCGCCCATGACGTTTGAGTTGCCGAATAAATATAATTAAGTTAAGGGACTTAATTGTGATTTATTTGGTTGAAAGATTAAATTAGAAGAATATTTAGTTTAGGAACTAAAATGCAGTTTTCCATGGAAAGGTACCATTTAACCAAATGGTACCTCCACTTCTATAAATACTTCTCTTCCACCCACATTCTCCATACTTCAGGAAAGAGAAAAAGTAAGAGCACTTTTTCTCACACAAACACCAACTTGTTTTCTCTCTCGGGTTCGGTTTTCGGTGTAAGATCGGGTGCGAAACATTGCCCGTATCTCGACGCTCTGCGCCTGTGGATACGAGTGTATCCTCAACGAGGTATCGTTCTTCTTCCGCTGCTTCGAACAGAATTTCAGGTTCAATTTCTGTTAGTTTTATTTACGTGTTTTAATTAATTATATGTTAATTAATTAATAGTTTATATATATGTTATATGTGCGCGTATATTCTTTCACTTTTTTTTTCTGAATTGGCAATCGCCGCAATATTATTTCAGAAACAAAAATAAAGGTTTTGTTTCTGAGTAGCAGAATTGAAGGATGCAAATGACCGCCATGAGATGGGGCATCACAGAGGAAGACTTTCACATAAATAAGGAGGGGCCTGTGAAGTAAGGACGGACCAGCATCTACCTAACAACTAATTAAAGTTCGTCCAATCATGACCATGCTCGTCTTTCTTCTGTATCATGTCGTAAATCACCAAGAGATCGTGACTGTTAAATGTATTTAATAAAAAAAATTTAATTTTACATAATTTATTATTTTTATTTAAATTAAAAATAAATTTCAATAAATTTCCTCTTCCTTGACAAGCCATTTCATTTAAGATTCCTTTTCTTTGTTCATTCCAAATATGCAGAAACCCATTAGAACTGAAGAGAATAAAAAATGGATGCTGAACTGTTTCAAAATAATTAACCATCAAACTTAATAGTAATACATAAGAAGGCATTCAAATTCACCAGAGAATTTTGATGGAATTACTTTACAGTGGACAAGAAAACTCCTACACAGGCAAAAAAAAAACACAAGGAAAAAGAAAGCTCCTACACATTTCTGGTATAAAGCATTTCATTTCTGTTAACCCATTTTGCCTCCACAAGTTACCCTTTCATGTTCACACAAACTATTTGCTATCCACCTTCCCTTCTTTGTAGTAATAAGGAGTCATTTTGCCGTCCTTTTTGCCTGCCTTTGGTGGCACGAAATCGGCTCTTACCTCTTGGAGCATTTTTACCACTCTTCTCATTGAAGGACGGTTAATGGGGAGAGGATTGGTGCAGAGAAGACCAATGTTGAGGACATTCGACAACTCTTCTTTGAAACATGAGTCCAGTCTCGAGTCAAGAACACTGTCTGCTCCGGCTTGATCAATTTTCGCGTAAACCCATTTCACTAAATCTTTTTCGCCGTACTCTGGATCGATTGGAAGTTTACCGGTGACCAACTCAAGAATCACAACACCAAAGCTGTAGATATCACTCTTCTCATTCACCTTCAATGTGTATGCATACTCTGCAAATTGACACAAAACAATTAGCGATTCGCCATTAAAAATTCTAACACTAAACCATCATAGTTAAATCAAGATTGAATCAGCTAACCTGGAGCAATGTAACCACAAGAACCTGCAATGACAGACATGGATTTAGGCTTTCCAGTTAAATCAACCACCTTCGCAACTCCAAAATCCGCTACCTTTGCTCCATAATCTTCATCCAACAAGATGTTGTTGGACTTAACATCTCTGTGCACGATTGGCGGGACGCAATCGTGGTGCAGATAAGAAAGACCTTCAGCTGCATCTAATATGATTTTGTATCGAATAGACCAATCTAACAAACCACCCTTACTACTATGTAACAAATCTCCCAAGCTCCCATTGGTCATGTATTCGTAAACCAGAAGACTACAGTCCCTGGTAGTACAGCAACACCACAGCTTAACGATGTTCTTGTGCCTAATCTTACCAAGAGTCTGCACCTCTGCATCGAATCCATCGTCGTGAACTTCACCTCTCTCCGGGCCACCAACATCATCACCCTTCTTTCCTCTTCCCCAAAGCTTCTTCACCGCAACCTCCTCGCCGCTTCTCAGCACAACCTTGTACACTTTCCCAGATGATCCACACCCAATTACGTTATCCTCATCAAGACAACTAAAGATCTCATCTTCGTCGAAACCCAATTTGTGGAAAGACATCAAAGTCCATCTTGACTTTTCTAAAGCCTTTTCTTTCTTGTATTTCCGGCATTTGACATAGAACCAAAAAGTACCACCAACAAGTACCAATGCAGCAAACATGAAAATAGTCCTCAACAGCCACCAATAACCTTTACCTTTACTTCCTGATCTCCCATCACATAAGCCCTCAATATCCCCACACAAACCAGGATTGCCCACAAAGCTACTTTTGTAGGTTTCCTTGGCATATAAAGGTGGAATCTGTCCAGACAACCGATTATTCGACAAATTGAGCTGATTCAACTTTAAATTCTGCAAACTAACCGGAATTTCACCCGAAAACCGGTTATTTGACAAATCAAGATAATTTAGCACAGACAACTTCCCAATTGACTCAGGAATTTTCCCTGAAAACTGGTTATTAGCTAAGTTTAGCTCATTCAACCTTTTTAATGAATCGATCCCATCAGGCAACTCCCCAGAAAGCATATTACCTTGAAGATTCAGATTCCCAATTAGCTTCAAATCCACAAGCCTCACAGGCAATGATCCACTCAGTTTATTCTCACTCCCAGAAAACGCAACAAGCTTCTCCAACCTTCCAATCTCCTCTGGCAAACTTCCATTAAACTGGTTCTTATCCAAGATCAACATAGACAGGTTAGAAGCGCCACCAATGCTTTTTGAAATTGGACCAGAAAGCAAGTTATTAGCAAGCTCGAGCAGTGAAACATGAGGCAAACCCCAGAACCCAGATGGAACTTGACCAGATAACTCATTATAACCCAACCGAACTCGAATTAAGCTACTGCATTGACTTAAACTCTGAGGAATCTGGCCAGAAAACGAATTGTGTATAATCAACAAATCCTCAAGTTCCCCCTTTTCACACAAAAACTGAGGGATTTCACCACTAAATTGATTGCTGGAAACGTCTACCCACTTCAAAGGACCAAACTTCCCAAGATTTCTCGGTAATTCACCGCTGAGTCTGTTCTCAAACAGTCTTAATTCATACAAATTTGGTGAATTTCCAATACTCTCCGGTAAAAACCCTTCAAAGTTATTCTCATAAAGATTCAAACTTTCCAATGGCAATTGACATAATTCATCTGGGATTGACCCAGATAACTTATTCATTGAAGCATCAAGAAGTCTCAATGAAGTCAACTTTCCCATTCCTTTTGGTAACTCTCCAGTCAACGAGTTGTTATATAACTCGATTTGAACAACACTTGTTAACTCAGTGAGTGAACTCGGTATTTCTCCAGCTAAATTATTGATAGCCAAATCTAAATCTTTCAGGTTCTTCAGATTTCCCAACGAGTCAGGAATCTCACCCACTAAATTACACTCGGTCATCCATAAAATCTCCAACTGAGCCAAGTTACCGAGCTCTGGTGGGATTTGGCTCGGTGAAAACGGATTATACGACAAATTCAACATCTTTAGCGACGAAATATTTCCCAAAAAGCCAGGAACAACACCATCAAACAAATTATACACCAAAGAGATAACTTCAAGTTTCTGGAACCTTCCAAAAGACTCTGGAATATCTCCAGAGAAGTTATTTCCAGTAAAATCGAGATACTTAAGGTTTGGCAAATCTGCGAGAGTTGAAGGTAAAGCTCCAGTGAGCAAGTTTTGAGAGAGGTCTAAGTGTTGTAATGAAGTGCAGTTTGAGATATCCGAAGGGAGTGTAGAGTTTATAAAATTGTCATAAAAAGAAATGAAAGTGAGGTTTTGGAGGCGGCAAAGAAGCGTAGGGAAAGGCCCTGAAATATTTGTTGAGTTTAAGTTTACAGAAGTGACAGATTTAGTTGCTGGGTCACACGAGATGCCAAACCAGTTGCATGGAGTTTCATCACGGTCAGACCAATTGGAGAGAGCAGAGTTAGGGTCTGAAAGTGAGAGCTTCACTTGTTGGAGATACAGGCCTTCTTGGTTCAGGGCATGAGAGGAAGTAAAGAGAGTTAGAAGGAGAACAAGTGTTGGAAACATTTTTGGGTTGATGAGATTGTCTGAGTTGGAGGGAAATATAGATGGAGAAAGAGAGAAGAGTAAATTAGAAGAGTGAGTGTGTTGCAGAAGAGATGAGGAATGGAGTGGAACTGTGAAGTGATGTTTGGAGAAGAGGGTTCATTATCATGGTGTTGAGTTTGAGTTTTGTTCTGGTTTTTTTGGTATGTGTGGTCGTGGGAGTGATGGCAATGAAGCTGGTTTGTTTTCAGGCATGACACACCTTTTATCCATGGGAATCATTTTTTTCTGTTCATCTTCAAAAATGGTTCACATGAGATTTACACATGTTACTATTAAAGAAGTTTTTCACAGTACCAATTTCAGAAGGTCTAGAATACATCTGACGAACCCACAAATTAAAATCTGTATGTCGTCTCCTCTAGTGTCATTACCGAATCAGAAATAGCTGTCCAAATCCGAAGCTTAGAGCCTTAAAACGCTGCAAGTGGGAGGTTTGAGATTTTTTTTTTAATTTCAGGAAACGAACGCATATCTAAAGTTAGTAACCGAAAATGAGAAATATGGAAAGGAGAATTAAATCACAAGACAAACGAGGATGGAAGTGAATGTGTGATTTTATCTGTGACAACTCATGGAAGAGATGAGGAACGAATCGGTCGATGTCGTTTAACGAGTAATTTATTTACAGAACGACGTTATTAAATGATGCTTGTGTTTCATTACTATGAGGACTCACGCCTCACTCGTGCCGCACACAGACTGCGCTACCTGCCCAGCTCCAGGCGCATGCCACATACCCACGCTCTTCAATTCAATATGACTTCATCCGTTTTATAATACACATCGTTTTAAAAAAATTATATTTATCTTATATTATATGTCGTTTATTTTTTTAATACATAATTTTTAATATTATTCTTATTAATTTTAAATTTTTGATACAAATTTAATTTAATGGTTATTTTGATGTACTAAAATCAAACGACATCTATTAAATGTATTGTTAATTTGTGTGTAAAACTTTAAACAACATCTATTATAGGACGAAAATAGTATATAGGTACGAAGTCAGCGGTTGTGTTTACATTTGAGACAAAAAAAATATAATTTTTACAGATTTTTTAGGGTGGAGCTGCTAAAGAGCGGATTTACTGAGTCATGAGTAATTAGATATAGTGAAAATAAAGTTTAATTTTACGATAATGTTTATATAATTTACCATAATGTCTATATACAATTATTGAGCTGAGTTTATTACTCATTCCGTTTCAAAATAAGTATAGTTTTAAAAATTGACACACTTATTAAGAAAAGTTTTTAATAAGCTAAAAAATGACTATATTGTCCATAGTTGATTTTGAAAGAAACAAAAACATAATTAATGAATAACTAACATTGAATATTTAAGTCAGGACATTTTAGGAAAGAAATTAGGTAAAAATACATAACTACACTTATTTTGAAACAAAATTTTAGAGTTAAAATTACACTTATTTTGAAACGAAGGGAGTATTTTTTACACATAGACATAGACATATGGGGGCTTTTACGGTCATTGAGGCAATAGATCTTGAGCGTTCGATACAGTAAAAATAAATCTGAGTCATTGATTTATTCAGTAAAAACAGCTTTCATTTTACGTAAAATGTGCATTTTCAGTAAAATGGAGAAGGAATTAGTCCCCTCTCAATGACCTCATTAAAATTCACCATAGACATAGATATTGGATAAATTTTAATATGAGGACATTTATGAGTCTCATTCTTTATTTTACCAAATTATATTAATTACGTAAAATTAAAACTGCTTGTTACTGAAAAATAAAAGGCTCAAATTTATTTTTACAGAATCTAACAGTAAAAAATAAATGACTCATTGAGTCCCCTATTTGAAAACTCACCATAAAACTCCCCTAGATATTGTAAACGCCAAAACAACCATGAGTTATGTAAAAATTTTATTGGGAAAGATGAGAGACAGTGATGGAAAAATGGAGAGACATGAGAAGGGTAAACTGAACACTTGTAGTAATGAACAATTATGAATTAAGGCAAAGTTGGTCTACCAAACAACACGACAACAACGACACATCTTGCCCTTCCCGCATACCTAAGCCTTCATTAACCAACCACCTAAACGTGTCTTAGTTCAGTGGTGTTTGAGCTAAATTTGATAGGACAGACTGTCGTTCGATCCCCGCAACGCCGTTTGGGAGGAGAATAAAATCTAACCACTATTCTCGGCCAAGTGGGTTAGAGATACCGGGACTCAGACAAAACAAAAGTCTCCGTTAACCAATGTCTCTCTCTCCTACTTGTCAATATTTAAGCACCGTTTTAAATATGATTAAGCCGTTGGGCTCTTCAAATCTACTCCACCAAAAATTGTTGACAAGTCAAAATATGAAACTTTTTTTTTACCAGTGCCGTACACGTGGCAAATCAAATAGCAAATTCTGAACATTTTTTTAAAAAAAAATTGACAAGTGATTCTGAGCGTGGTCGGAACTGTTGCTTTCAGAGCTGCATGAAAAAAAAGGGAAGATTTACTTTTACGGTGAGGGTAGTTTTGTAAATAAATGTGAAGTTTATAAGAAGCTGATAGAATGGACGTCCAAGATTCGCTGACTCTTGAGAATATAATGATGACTAATTGCAGTGAGTTGTATCAAATCATCTGCAACTTCAGTCTGCAATTGCCTTAATTTTCCTAAAAAAAAAAACAAATCAAAATTTATTGGAAATTGAGTTCATCCACAATTTTGTTCTCGACAATAACACAATCTCGATTGAAGACAGACAACTTCAAATTTCTAAACTTTTGACTCTTCCATACTAAATTAATTTTTACCATGTTTAATAATTTAAATTTATTACCTCAATTAAATTATTATTTAAAGAGTCTCATAATATAATTCGCCTTGGGTAAGAGCTAGAGTAATGGATCGTATGTATATGTATATCCACACGATTGCAAAATGAAAGTGTTTTTTTTTTTTTTTAACCCAGCAAAATGAAAGTGTTAGTGAGGTCTCTTTCAGATCCGTTGCTTTGCCTCTTCCCCACGGCTCACTTTTCCCGAACCTGCTATCTCTTCTTCCAAAAACAACATCTGCATTCTTCTCATTTTTTCCAAAGTGTATCTCTGTTTATGCTGTTCATTCATGTGTTTTGAAACAGTGCCCCACATTTCCTATGAGTCCCACCAACCCATTATCAGATCCACCTTCATACCTACTGTATTTATTGGCCTAGGTTACTACGGTACTGAGGTTGTTGAACTATGTTAAATAGTATTACTACATGGTAATGTACAATGTCGCTGTGTGTTTTCTGATGTTATAAGTCCAAAACGAGGGAGTCGGTTATGAACAAAGAGAAGTTACTGCATGCAGTAGTACCATCTTTAAACATGGCAGATAGCTGTAATGAATCGGTGAGACAAGACATCCACAAACCACAACGAAACATTAAAAGCAATTAACGGATTCAGAATGAACAGAAGAAGAAGTTAGGTGAGACAAAAAATAGGGTTAAATCGGGATGCTTCCCTGCATTAATCATGTCTGGATAGGACATGCATGGATTTAAAATGAAGCAAACTTACTATTACTGTGATGATATTGTCTTTGACTTACCTCATTAACATGCTCATCGAATATGTCTGCCTACAACTTTGTACAGATCATGCAAATTTGTCAAACTTGTGTTGGAGGATTAATGTGTAACATGGTTACATAATTGTCCTCCAAAAGATGTACCTATCATTGCTAAGTTTTCATCATATATAATTAAGATAATTTCAACAACAATCTCTTAATTCCTCTTTTAAATATTATTTTTTATTCACTCTCTTAACTAACTACTCTTTAAAATTATAAATCACTCTAATAATAGTTTTTACGCTACTCTCTTTTATAATATTTTATTAATAAAATTAATAATTATTACTATTGACACCACATTTTACCCTATTATTTACACTACTCTTTTGATATTTTATTAATAAAAATAAGTAATTTAAGAGATTATCTTTGCTCTCTTTGTTATTTTCTATCGAAATTAAAAGAGTTGTTTTAACATAAAAAAATCTGGAGGTATTTTTTGTTTATCAATTCTTCTAATTAAGAGAAGTGACTCTTTAGAATAGTCTATTGGGGTTGCTCTAAAGAGGCATAATAGAGTCGTTAGAAATACATCTCAAGTACCCTTTATTTGCGGGTTCAGCAATAAAGGGGCTCAATCAACGCACTGAGATGCGGGGTTCGATCCTTACTTTCGTAATGACATTAGGGGAGACGTACTGACTTTGACCTACTAATTCGCTAAGTCTCTTTGGAGCTTCCTACCTTCCCTTGGTTTAGGTTAGCCCAGTTCCTTTCTTAAAATTTTTGTAACCAGAAAAAGAAATATATCTCATGTAAAGAATATTAGATTTATTATAATGTTGGTTGCATGTGTTATACAAATCTGTTTATTTTTTATTAATTCATTTTACAACTTAAATCATTCATAAACTCATACACGTATATACGAGTCTATAAGAATATACGAGTTGTGGTCACTGTCAAACAAAGACATTCTCGTTAGGATTAACTTGGAGATTAATGAATTCAGAGAGTCTGTTGTGGATAATCTCATTGTATATACACAATTCATGATACATGCCACAGGAAGATGCTAAGAAGCTAGCTACTCTAAGCAGACGAAAATTAAATTAATTGATTTCAGAATGCATTTAAGATGGACCAAAGAGAGAATTATACAAAAAAAAATTCTCAATTTCATAAGTTGTTTAATCAAGTGCTATAATTAAAGGGGAAAAAGTCAATTGCTACATATATGTGTGTGCCTTTCAATAATTATGAAATAACAATTGATGTGATCCGATAATTAAAAACTTGTATTTTTATTATATCATAATTATATAATTAAAATTTGTATTATCTTGATAGAAATTAAGGTTTTTAATCTAAGTAACGGGGTTTACAATTAGGCATTAAATAAACCAGATGTCAATATTTGATTGCATATACGACAGTTTAGCGTAAATAATTCAGAAGTTGCTTTCACAGTCTAATTTTGTCCTAATTAACATGGATTAAGCTTAAAACTAACTAGACGTTAACATCTGATTACATCACTTCAGTTTCGAGTAGTTGTGTTTTGATAGCCTACAGTTCACCTGGAAAAGTTATTTCTTAATTAATTGTTCTACTTCTTTTAATTAAAGAATTATAGCCTACAAGTTCAAATTCGACGACACAATTTGTGAGTATACGTTTATGACACGGTACGAATAAAATTATTATAGTCCGTATAATACATGTATACTAAGTAATAAAGGCAGATACATGCACTAATCAAAACCAGTCAGATTCAACATAATACTCATTCAAGAATTGTCCAAATACAGTATGATTATTAAAGATGCAATATATGCCACGTTCAAATATCGAATATTGAATTCAAAATTGAATACAAAAGTAAAAATCAGAAAAATATCATAACATCCTAAATATCTTCATCATATATAGACCTCATCTCCTCAATCAAAGTACTTATAATTTTACCCCCTGCTACTCTATAGAAATCATCACTTAAATACTGATTTAAATATCGGAGTACAATCTAAAGAACAAATTTAATATCAACATTCAAACTTCATTGTTATTTAAACAATATCAAAAATAAATTTAATTTTTACAATATTTATATTATAAATAATAATATTTAATAAAAAATGACACGATTGAAATACGTTTAATTCCAATTATCAGCCTAAAGATGATGCTCTAGTGGTCCAAACCTACAAAGACACAACTTAACAACTTCGAAATACAATGATGACAGGATCTTTAGAAATTAAATTCAAAGATGAAAGAGTAAAATAGGGAATCAATTTGATTATATAAATAAAAAGAATAGGCATAAACCTACCAAAGATTGGGTGCAATTTTAGTAGAACCCATGAGGAAGATCCGTGGGGTCCAAATTTAAAACTATATTACAAACTTTGAGGCATCTATGTGGTCTCATACACTATAAGTTGATAAAAATATGTGATAAAAATATGTGAAAAGAATAGTGAAAAGGAAAGTATGACTCCAACCCATTTGAGTTTGTTCCACACCACTTTCATAATTGTCCTCTTCTTCTTCTTAACCACAAACCTCCTCCATTTCTCCACACTTTTCTGTTTTCACACTTCCTTTTGAGGTGAGAGAATCTTTGCATAAGAACACGGTGATAGTGAAGTTAAGTTACGTAATAAGAAGTTGAATTTTGTGTATTGTTATAATGATAAACATTTCACTGACCGATTTAATTATAACTTTCTTTTACTTCAATCTAATATATTTTGCAGAATCTCATTCTCGTCTAAGAGTTTGTTTTTTGAGCTCTCAAACTGTATTACGTTGATGGAAAAATTATATGCTATTTAGAGCATCTTTACTCATAAACCTTTCCAAAGTGTTTATGAATATGTTATATCAACATTTCACTATCTTCTCATTTATTAAACTCTTCATCCATGCTCATAAACCTCTCATAAACCTTTATTGTGAGACCCATTTTTTATTTCATATATCTCTTATTAAACAAGTAGGGTCCGGGCCGTCTTTTAGTGAACCTCACTTATTATGAAGTGATTTATTTTCGTAAACTACTTTATGGTGACAAACCTCTCTTTATGAAGAGAAGTTTGCCACCTAAGCATTAAATGAGGGAAAAAAATCTATTGTGAATGCTCTTAATATGAAACGTAACTTGCTCCTTTTATATATTTTGCACATTTTGAATCATTAGTGGTAGTAGCTATACTTGGAAAAGACAAAACCAACTTTTTCTTCTTATATATCCTTCATTTCCATCACAAAGTCTTTATGAGATTCACTTTTGATTTTTATACTTATAAAGACTAAGACCATGTTCATTTTTTTTTTAAATTTAAACATTATTTTCTTTAATTAATTGTGAGTGTGATAAAGGGACTAAGAAAGCAAGGTTTGGGAGTATTATATAGCAAATTTCACGAGAAAAAAGCCACAAAACTTTTTTAAATAACCGACAAAATTCAAGATTTTTTTCACAGCCTCCAAGTCATAGTTGCAGGCAATAAATTAGATAGTTATTGCCAATAAATAAAATTTATAGAGCAAAAAATGACATATATTAATTATTATTTCAGCAAGAAAATAAATTCAGAAGGCTCAATTTGGAGATAATAAAGGAAATTAAGCTCATATGTATCCATCATGAAGACAATTAGGCAATCATAGAAGAATATTTTTATTTGAACGAAGCAAAAATCAATATGTGTGAATTTTTTATTGGAATGTAGATGTGAAATCTCGAGCAATCATTAAGAAGAGAAGGCCAATTGAGATGATAATTATTTGAGTGCCTTGAAATTATTGTATGAGTGATTACAATGTTTATAAAATCCCCACTATATATATTGACAATAAAAATAAATTGGAGAATTTAATTTGGACTATAGTTTCCAATTTTCGTCGGGTGTGTTTCATTTACGCGTGATATTAAAAAAGTATGATAAAAATACGGTATTATATGAGAAGACACAACAAGAAAAGGGTCACATCTTGTACCCTCTGTTTCCGTCACTGTATGCATAACGATTTTCAGATATTTAACGAGTAATTACACCTTAATGACTAAAGAAAAATAATTGCAAAGCATTTGATTTGTTGTTCGCAAAAATCAAAACTTCTTCTTTCAACATCTCTTTTTGTTTCTTTATATGTAGGGTTTGAAATAATGCGACTGTGTTCCGATAAGACATCGATGGCGATGACAAATGGCGACATAACTAAAGCAGATTAATGACAAATTTGAAATTTCTTCCCAATAAGTGCGAAACAATTGTAAATTAATTGGTTTCATTTTTTAGTTCACTAAGTACCAAAATATCAAAGTCCCACGACCATATATTTCTAAGAACAAAAACAAAACGAGTCAATGAAAGCAAGAAGAGATGTCAGTATTCATTTTGTTAAGAGATCTGCAAACCGTGTGGCTCATACCTTAGCTAGAGCAACAGGTTCTTGGTCTGGTCTCAATGCTTGGAGCTCTGTTCCTCCATCTTGCTTGGTTTCTGTAATTTTGTCTGACATTTATAATCTATAAAAGTGTTCTTTTATTCAAAAAAAAAATACGAATTCATTTAAATTCATTAATAATGAGTTTGATGAATATTGGTCAAAGTGAATGATTGAATGTGGATAACAAAAAAATACATAGACTTTGGTGTTTGAAATAAGTGAAAATGCGAAGAAGTAACACCAGTACAAAAATTACGCCCCCACTTTCTTTGAATTATTAAATACTTTTTTAAGATTATGTTAAAGAGCATTTTAGTAAACAAAATTTAGATTAAAAGTTTTGGATAAAAATGCCCCTATTTATCCTTAAAAATTTATCCAACTTATTTTTGTAAAAAAATTATGTCATATGATATATTTTTTAATATACATAAAAATAATTAATTTATACTGCACATTGCAGTGACAATGAGAGAATGAAAAAAAATGAAGAGAGTAAAAAGACAAAAAGAGATGCAAATTGATGCATATAAAATTAAAGACATGTTATAAATTATGGAGAAAATTTTAAGTAATACCACACTTTGAATTATTTTTTTAATAATACATTTCTTTACTCATGACTTAGTATTTTTAAAATCAGTGTTTTATCTTTTTCACTACAAACATTTTACGCCAACCCTTTTTTCGCATATTTTATTTTTTCTAATCTTTCAGCTTCATTCTCCAGCTCTTTTTTTATTAAATTAAATTTACTTCATCATCTTATCTTTTCCATTAGTTTTTATATTTTTCTTTTGAAATTCCATTCTCTATTCTCTATCATCTTTTTTTCTTGAGTTTGTTGTAAGCTTTTTTTTTATTTTGCATGTTTGTAATTGTTTTAACTGGCTCTATATTTTGTACTTATCTTTTGTTTGTTTTATTGTTTAGGTTTTCTAATTAGTAGAAATGACTACTAAAGCATCTTCATCAAAATAGAAGAAGCGAAACAAATGAAATCTCCTTCTCATTAATCTTTTTGTTTGTTTGTTTGGATTTGTTATTATATATATTTTTTTCCAGTTTTAAATGTTTTGTTGAGTTTCATTTTTCTTAATTAACTATTGTAATGTATTTTCCTTATCCTTATTCTTTATTTTGTTGAGTGTTTCATTTATTTTTAGTTGATATTATTGTACGTTTAAAGATAGCTATTTGAAGGCTTATTTTACAGTTACTTAATAATAATTTTTTTTTCATCTTATTTAAGGTTTTTCTCTTTTGAGTTTAGATCCTTGGTTGTTATGTTGATGTTTTAAATTATATTTTGTTAGAGATTCATTTCTTTTGCATATGAGCATATTTTTCAGGGGAAGGCAACAAACATCGTCCTTTTCTAACTGCGAAAGCGCGAACGAAGTTAGAAAAATAAAATAACCGCGATCGTGCCAGGAATTTTTATGTTATTCCAAACAATAAAATAAGATGAATGCAATGCGCAAAATCTGAAACTAATCAAACGATTGATAAATGAAAAAATTAGGACGATATCTTCCCAAGGGTCCTTGACTCAATGGACGCAAAATCGTCAAATCGACAATAATAAATAACAAGAATCTAAATGTAACAGTAAAATGTAAGGAAAATAGGAAAAACAAACCTTCGTCAGTGGTTGAAAAATAAAGTAGAAGTAAGGTTGCTGTCTGATGATTGATGAGTGATTGTGTGTTGCTGCCGTTTAATTCCCTGTATTTGTAGAACCTTTGGCGGAGATTATTTCCTTTGATAGAAATTTACTTTCCTTTAGCAAAGACCAAATATTCCCCTTAATTGATTTTGTTGCCTTTGAGAAATAAATCAAATATTCTCAAATATTTCATTTATTTTCCTTTTTGATACTTTGACTCTATAACATTTTCTGTCTTCATTATCGAGATGGGTTTCAACGATCGGGCTCATGCGGTTAATTTGGTCTGCGGACTGAAATTATTTTTGGTGTAAACAATTTTCCCCCACACCAAAAAGCTTAAAGTATTTAAGCTTGAATGATGTGTCAATTTACACCACAATTTGAAACTCTTAATAAAAATAACAATTGAACCAAATCTTAAAATGGGCCCATCCAAATCACCTTTTACTTTGAATGCTCCCAGAACCTTCCTGGAGCAACACTTGAATATTTAAGCAAAACCAAAAGAAGCACATCACCTTCACTTCCTCGACAAAACACTATCATAAAACCATCCTTCAAAAAACCACTTAACCAATTTCAAACTCCATGTCAGTAAACATGCCTATGAGTTCTTCATATAAAACTCAAGCTCCAGCACAAACCCACTTCCAATGACCTTCCCAGGACAACATCCATTTCAAAACTCAAATCCTATCACAAGAAAAGCCTCCATTGCTCAAAATTCATGTTATGCACAAACTCACTTCTAATTTTAAAACTTATACCTTGTACAAAATTATGCTATTGCACAAGTAGCCTCTATTTCTCCATTTTTCAAAAATAAATTCCTGCCCAACTTATCTTCTCCCTTTAACAATACCCATTTTCAGAAACTCAATTCCCAAGACTCCAAATCCACAATACCATGTTCTACTACTCTCTAAACACATCAACCTGCAAAATGTAACGCCCTGAAAATTTTTCATCGATAAATAACGCTAAATTATGGAAATAATAATAATAGAATATGGTTGAAATAAGGTTGATAAAAGGATGATATGAAAATGAATTAGAAAAAATAAAATAAATAAATAAATAAAAATTTATTTTTGGAAAAAGGAAGAACGCGAACTCAAACGAGAGAACGCGGTGTCGCTGCGAACCCGCGTACTCGTGCGCCACCCCGCGTACTTTGATAATCTGCAGAAAAAAAATAAGTGGAGACATGCTTTTGTGCTTTATGGAAAAGTAGATCAAACCATGTTATTAAAGGACATTTTCTGTCTAGAAAATGAGTGGGAATATTCAGAAGTGAGGTGGGAGAGAGAGAGAGTAGATCTGGAGAAAATTTGGGTGATTTTGGTGGAAAAATTCTGGAGAAAAGTTCATCCAAAGTTGAGGTAAGATTAAGGTTTACAT